>JASDQU010213167.1:741-11236 GCA_032191745.1 Picea mariana
ATGAAGTTGCTCTTAGACACATTGTGTTCTTTTTTATATTATTGTTGTCATTATGTGTTTCTCATGTGATGTTATCTTTATGGGTGAAGATAAAGGTTGTGGAATGTGGCAATTTACATCATGTCGATGATCATACTAATGTCATTACGATGTTCTTTTGCATGTTTTTATTGTCCAATGAATAAAGATTATACAGGTGTCTTAGTTATCGTGAAATTTACCTTATCGGATTACGAGGTTTAGCTTTTGTCCCATTCATTTAAAAAGTATGAGAAATATAATAGTGACATGTTGCAAAGTTTGTGTCCTTGTACATGACTTGTATTACAAGCCATGACAATACTGACATTAAGCTCTGCATATCATGGTGATGAATGGTGAATCATATCCTTTTGTAACAAGTAATGGTGACAGCTAGTGGGAAGGGACTTAGCGAAATGTCACTCATGTCAGCTCCCTCCCATGTTCATCTGATACTATCCCTGATTCATTTTTTTATTGTTTTGTTGTCACTCATTGATTCATTTCTTCATCAATTTTGTTGTTGCTCATTATGGTTTGAAGCTTCGAGGCTCTAGTTGATCTTTAAGAAACAAACAACAAGGTTCATTTCATAGTGTCTATTTCATGGTGGTTGCATAGTCTTGAGATATGTATTGTTTGTCTATATGGAATCACCCATGTTCATTTCAAAACAAATGTATGCATGCATCACTTGAGCATACTTAGGCACTAGAACCATCTACATGATTCATTACTTGGACACTCATGCCCATCTAAGTGATCCATGTGATTGCATAATTATCATTACGCTTCTACCCTTGCTCTCTGCATATCATGGTGATGAATGGTGAATCATATCCTTTTGTAACAAGTAATGGTGTCAGCTAGTGGGAAGGGAGTTAGCGGAATGTCACTCATGTCAGCTCCCTCCCATGTTCATCTGATACTATCCCTAATTCATTTTTTTTATCATTTTGTTGTCACTCATTGATTCATTTCTTCATCAATTTTGTTGTTGCTCATTATGGTTTGAAGCTTCGAGGCTCTAGTTGATCTTTAAGAAACAAACAACAAGGTTCATTTCATAGTGTCTATTTCATGGTGGTTGCATAGTCTTGAGATATGTATTGTTTGTCTATATGGAATCACCCATGTTCATTTCAAAACAAATGTATGCATGCATCGCTTGAGCATACTTAGGCACTAGAACCATCTACATGATTCATTACTTGGACACTCATGCCCATCTAAGTGATCCGTGTGATTGCATAATTATCATTACGCTTCTACCCTTGCTCTATGTTGTTTCTTGTGGATGTATAGTTTGCATTGTCATTGGGTGCTCTTTTGAGTGATTTTGAGACTTTTGTAATTCCATGTTCAACATCCTCGTTGTTTTTTCCTTCCAAATATTTGTATACTTATGTGCTTTATGGATGGTGTCTTACACACGTGGTTTAGTAGTCGTCAATATGCTTAATAGTTTTTTGTTAGACTTACATAGCTTTCCTTCAGGACTTCTAAAGCCCATCTCTACACTTGTGTTATGCCTGTGTGGTTGCTTTCATAACCTCTACAACCTACTTTTGTGGTTGCAAGAGGATTTATGTTTGTGCCTATGTGTGTAGCCTTCACCCTGTGTATTGTTGTATTGTGAATTTTGTTTTGCACTAACACCTAAGCTTTTGTTGTCATACCCTATGCATGAAGCGTTCATCAAAATAAGAGTGTTATGCTCAATGTAACTTCATTTTCCCTGTTGTTGTTGGTTGAGTTTATTTGATGGACGCATCTTATGGCAACAATATATATGTGTGCCACGGATGACCTTGTTGATGGAATCATGCCTTGATTACAATCATTGACCACGCAAGAATATCATTTAGCTATTGCATGCACATGACACTTGGATTGAATGGGTCTTTGAGGTTGTTGGCCCCATAGTTTTTTCAAAGCCAATAGTTGCATGGATATATGTGTATATCCATAAGCATGCCTTTATTTTGTTTGTTTTTCTTGTATTATGAATCTATCTATTCCATTATGAGTCTATTTATTGGGTATCAAGACAAACATAGTTGAGTCCTCGCTTGACTCCCTAGTTCAAAATATTCCCTCGTTTCCTCAGTTCATTGCATGCATGGCTCCATTCTATGGCAAAGCATAACTTCAAAATCAAGTTTTCAATCAATGGCCACTATTGGTTGGTGCACATGCCATTTTTGAAACCGCTTCCTTTTGTTTGTTAGAGTCATGAAATGGCATTTATCATACCAACACAAGTTTGAACTTCACACAACATTGTTTTAGAATTCATAAAGTTTTCGAGCCAATTTCGAGAGGTCGAGGGAAAAGGGGGCTTGGAATCTATGACAAGATCCAAATAACCCTCCCAAATTGTATTCTACCCTGCTTATTAGAGAGGGAAAACTTCCAATTACACGCTAACAACACTAGTATCGATTTGTGTAAAGACTATGTTGTTGGTCCAATGTTGCCTTGCCATATAAAATTGAAAATTTGGAAGGCAAGTACAAGGAAAAAATAAAGAATTTGGTGGAATTATGGGAAGATAAGAAGAAGTGTCGTATGTGAAAGGGGAAGTAGAGATTAGTAAATCACAAGTAAAAAATTAACTATTTTATTGTTGTCTAATGATGTTATTTTTGTATTTCAAGTTTACCATTGGATTGATAATCGACGCTATCATGGCTTGAAGTTTCATAAAATTTAATTAAAAAAAATGAAATGACCCACTCTTCTCATCTAGCGAGGCACATGTGGAAGGTGAGGCTTTGGAATATGGAACATGGGTAAAATTAGTTAGTTTATATTTGTGTTTAACATGGTGTAATTTTGTATTGCATGTCTTCACTGGACTAACAGGCAATGTTATCATGGCTTGCAAGTCCCTGAAAAAGCGGAAAAAAAGAAACAACCTACTCCTCTCATTGAACCAAACTTACATGTGGAAGGTCGCACTCTTAAAGGTGAACCACATGTAAAATCAGTTAATTTATAATTGTGTGGCATTAATTAACTATTAGGAAACATGGTTTTAGTAGAGAATATTTTTAGAGTTTCACATTTGTAGAGGTTTTGTTTATGGAGATTCTGGAAAAGGCGACAAGTGGAGGTTTTTGCATAAACAGGTTATGGTGTGCCAAATTGGTATAGGTGTACCAATGTATTTCATAAAGAAATGTGCTATTGTTCTGTAACATGTGCATACCAAAGGGGCTCGTGTAGCACAATAATGCACTGACAAGGTATGCTTGCTTTCATAAAAGACCAAACATTACCCATAATTTTATATCACGCACAATAAATGGTGGTCCGCATAAATTAAAGCACTCTAGTTATATCATCCACCATCTACATTTAATATTAGAGATATGTTGATGTCTTGGATGATTGTCCTATTGTCGATGATGCACCATGATAATCCCAAGGGGTTAGTTCAATTAGTTTTTTCCAATGTTGTTGAGCATTTAGCTACTTATGTGCCAACTAGTGACTGGTTTGAATCCCCTTAGGTTAGGTGCACTAGTCTATGTTAATGAGTTTACTGGGGATGCCATCCACAGCTTTTGGGAAGCATCCCTTGGGTTTCCCTTGCCAAAAAATGATGTACCATGATAGTTTTTTATATAGTGGATTGTGATTGTTGGTGTGCAATTATGGTACAGGTGCACTATCAACCGGTGCTTTGTACAATGTTTGATGCATGCCATTAAAAAATATTAAATTTGTGCATTCAGTATTGAGATATATCGATATGTCGATGCATTAGATGCGCCACTTAGTGCATCAAAGTTTAAAACAAATTCATTTTCTCCTTTTCACACGGCATTTTCACTGTCACTATCAGCACTTTGTTTTCTCATTTGTTGCATCGATGCACCTTTTCATACCGAGTTCTTCTTGTTGCCCTACTACTGATCATTTTCCATCTCCCACTCTTGCACATCATCCAAGGGAGTAGGCTTTTGAATTCCCCCCCTTGAAAAACCTATTTTTGATGTATCATACACTTGGTGTTATGGAGCATCGAGAACAAGCATTGGACTAGGTACTTTTTTATTCACAAGAATTTGATTTTTCTATTTCCTTAATCATTTAGTTTGTGGTGCACCAAGGTTTATGTTAGCACATCATTTCTCAACGTGCAATTTTTAATTTTAGCACATCAGACATCTATGCACTAATAGTGTGTATGCACCCTCATGGTGCACTTTTGGTATTTTGATGCACCATACAAATGATGGTAACTTGTTTTTCCTAATCCAAGTTTTGGTGCATCGTTAACGTGGCAATTCCAACAATACACATCTCCATGTCAACGATGAGCACGCACGCACATCACACTCACACACATATGTGGAGCATCGTCGATGTGATAAGTCCAAAATTTGATCTGCCTCTGCAAAACATATAGTGTGCTAACTTATTGTCCAAATGATGATGCTCTACCTAGATCATAGTGCACTACTGTTTTGTACAATATAATGCACCTTTTGTATTTTACTACATCGTATAAATGATGACAACTAGTTTCCCCTTGATCTAATTTTAAGTTCCCATGTTATGTATTAGCACATTGTTAATGAGGCAACACCGACAAAACATGCATCTACATTAGCAACACACACACACACACACACACAACAACAACAACAACAACAACAACATGGAGCACCATCACATGATAATGCCAAACTTTGATTTCCCCCCATAGAACATACAATGCACTAACTCGTCATCAACAAACTATGTTGGTGCTCTACATAGTTCATACACACGTTAGTAATGTATTTTCAAACAATGTCAATGCACCAATATTATAAAAAGTGTTGATGCACTAGTTTAGTATAACAACACTAATGTTCTTGGAGTTTGACAACACACTAGTGTCATAACAATAGCAGAGCACTAATTATGTTTCTGTACATTAATGATTTATATTTTTAGAGATTGCTTATATTAATTTATTAAGTTACTAATCAAATAATTTTCTATTATAATGTATTTGTTTGTCAATCAACTTGCAAAGTTGGACTACCACATATTGAGGATATAACACTCACGTGAGAGGGCATGGGAGCGCATCCCACACCTTTTATCTCAGAAGAAATAATATTTCCTTCTTGATGTTTCCCTTTTCAAATACGTTGAAGAGGGATTGTCATTGAAGGTGATGAACATATTCATATAACAATAAATTCATTGGTGGGATTTGGGATGATAAGAATTCCACTAGTTGAACCTGTTATAGGACAACATTTATTTCATCATTTGATTATCTAAGAGGGGGTAGGATGTTTCCAATTTCCCTTATATGCCTCATGGTGTACGTCCATTATTGCAATTGAATTATATCCCCATCTATTGTAGTGTGGATGTGGTTGTTGCAGGGCACCTTTGGTTGTTGGTGGACATCTAGCGACATCTAATTTTGCATTAAGGATGTCATGGTTGTCRACTCTATCTTGATCTCATTGAACACTTGTCTTACTAATGGGGACCACATATATTACATACTCTTGTATTATGAATGATTRGTAATGGTCTAAAGATATGGAGGTAGAGCTAGTAGATTTCTCAAAGGAGGGCGAGAGGGAACTCATAAAGTCAATTTTAGAGTCTAGAGATCAATTCATTGAGCATTGGAATATGAATAGATCTTATAGTCAAGGGTATATCCTAGAGGTTGACAAAGGTAAACCTATCACTCCATCTAGAAGCTTTAGTCTTTTCCATGTGGTAACATTCTAAAGGATATATATCTATACAAACCTTAGGACCCTTCCATAATCCCTTGCCTAAGTAATTGAGAGGAAAGGTCATATCTATTTTTATTACCCCTGTCGGTAGTATGGTACAAAACTAGACCTCGAAAGGGGAAAAGGAGGAAATTGAGGATTTCCCAATTAAAAAATCACAGGTAAATAATGAAGTCTCAAGTACAAATCCTACCATATCTTTCAAATTCTCAAATGGAGGTAATTTCCTCCCATTTTCCTTTATTGAAGTGACAGAAAAGGTTGTAGACTGACCTCGCACTGGTTCTAGGCTTCAATCCATTGGAGATGACCCAAACCCTTAATTTTATGAGTGACATGATTCAAAGAAGGATGTGGTATGGGAACCCTGAACTTAAATGATTTGACAAGAGGTTCACTAGATTTAAGAGGAGAATTAAATAAGCTAGTGCATATTGGAGTTAAAAGGAAGAAATGTGTGTAAGCATGTTAAAAGGATGTTCTAACTCTGAATAAACAACACTTACTGGGAGGTCCTTTGGTAAGTTAGTTTCAAAGAAATTGAGGATTTCCTAATTAATAAGTCAAAGGTAAATAATGAAGTCTCTAGTACAAAGCCTGCAACAACTCTCAAATTCTCAAACAAAGATAACTTCCTCCCATTTTCCTTTCTTGAAGTGACAAAAAAGGTTGTAGACGGACCTTGCACTGGTTCTAGGTTTTGATCCATTGGATATGAGCCAAACCCTTTATTTCACGAGAGACACGATTCAAAGAAGGATGTGGTATGGGAACCCTAAGCCTAATTGATTTGACAAGAGGTTTCCTAGATTTAAGAGGAGAAGTAAATAAGCAAGTGCATATTGGATTTAAAAGGAAGAAATGTGTGCAAGCCTCTTAAAAGGATTTCTAATTTTGAATAAGCAACACTTACTGGGAGGTCCTTTGGTAAGTTAGTTTAAGAGAAATTGAGGATTTCCCAATTAAGAAATCACAAGTAAATAATGAAATCTCTAGTACAAAGCCTGCAACATCGCTCAAATTATCAAACAAAGGTAATTTCCTCTCATTTTCCTTTCTTGAAGTGACAAAAAATGTTGTAGATTGACCTCGCACTAATTCTAGGATTCGATCCACTGTATATGCCAAACCCTTAATTTCATGAGAGACGTGATTCAAAGAAGGATGTGGTTTGGGAACCCTAAGCCTAATTGATTTGACGGGAGGTTTACTCATGGGGGCTTCACCTTGTTGACCAATATCTTATCACCTTCATTCATAAAGTTTTTTTTTTAATTGTGAAAAATAAGGTCAATATATTGTAGGTATTGGGAGGGGATGTGGGGTATCAAGGGGTTTCTAGGTATTAGGGGGACTAAAAGGGGGTAGCTAGCTAAAATAGGGGTTTATTTTATTGGAAAGATGTATTGGGAGGGGGGTTCAACAAAAGGATTTTGGGAGATATTTATCAATATCTAGTGAAATTAGGGGTATTCTCTAATACCCCACGAATGTTGGTGATATGTCACAGGTTCACTGAGTGAATACCCCGTGGGTTTACTAGATTTAAGAGGAGAAGTAAATAAGCAAGTGCATATTAGAGATACAAGGATGAAATGTGTGTGAGCCTATTAAAAGGATGTTCTAACTCTGAATAAACAACACTTACTATGAGGTCCTTTGGTAAGTTAGTTTTAGAGAAATATTTGTATTCTTTGAGGGAATTGGTATGGAAAGAGAAACTTGGATATGTGTTGGAATTTCATGTACTCACAATAGGATGGCTAGCTTTTGGATTTAAATCCGGGGATGACAAATAGAATATTCTACGAGGTATATGGTGTTGGAAGCCTACAATTTTTTCATGGAAGAGATGGATGTCATGCTTTAATCCTAGAAGGGAACTAAGGAAATTTTAGTCAATTTAAGTTAAGCTAGCATGTCCTCCCCCTAGAACCATGGAACAAAGATATTTTCGAGGCAATAGGTAATTCCCTAGGAACCTTTCATCAACATGGAAGCTAACACACCATCCAAAATCAACAACATGGTGGCTAAAATCTTAGTGGAAATGGACATGCAAGAGGGGCTCCCAACGAAAGTTGAAATTGAAATTGGGAAGTGCAAATTCATCTAGTTGGCAGATTATTGGAAGATCCCCTTTAGATATAATTTTTGTCACATACATGTTGTTTGATGAAAAATTGTCTGAGATTTGATATCAAGGGAGAATGGAGAAGGTCTCAAGATCGACATAAGAGAATCAAGAAGGAAAGTCCTCATAAATTAATAAGGGTCAGGGTATTGGTAAAGGGGTGGGAAAAAAAGGCTCAGAGAAGCTAGAAGAGGATTTTTAAAAAATAAAGTGCTAACTCAAGAGGAAACAATGAAAAAAATTGTGGGGGGGTTATAGAAGGTCTGCCTCATCAAGAGGGGTGAAGCCAATCAACAAATTTAGAAAGTGGTACACACTGAACTAGATAAAACAATGTTCATGCAAGTTAAAGGTATGGTGAACATTTCAAATCTCAACTCTTTACCTATGATTGAAGATAATTGGGTCTTCAGGAATATAGGTAAGTGGTCAAACTCCCTATTGGACCCAATTCACTGCCTAAGTCTTTCATGGTCATTGACGAAATATTATGAAAGAACAAATATGTCCAATATTTTTGCTACTCTACCTTCGTCAACCCTCTTATTCCTCCAAGTTGGTTTTAGTTTAAAAGGATCAATGCCAAATAATCCCACATCCTCCAAATTCCTCATAAAATATTCTAACAGAGAGTCTACTTGAGTCGATGGACCCCATACCCCTACATTACCCAAAGAAAAATTTAGGTTTCCTCTAAGAATAATATTCTCTGCTTTTAGTAGATTCAAGTTAAGAAATTTGTTCCAAAATTTCACGTGCTTTGAATAAGGGCCATGCAAGTTTATTACTTAAAGTTCTTTTCCTAATTTTATAGAGTAAAAGACAAATACAAAAACTAAAGCAATAGTCTAAGAGTAAGCGCATGAGAGAGGTCTAGTATTACAACCATAAATGAGGCCACCTAACTGCCCCCTTGCATCTACAACAAAAAATTTCCACCCCTTAAGCATTTTAACCAAATCATCAACTATCTTTGCCTCGTCACCCATCAATTCTTGAAGCAGAATTATGTCATGACATTGATTTTCCACTAGTCTTTTAAGGGTAAGTTTCTTTGGGAAATTGTCTAACCCCCTACGATTTAGGGATAGAATAATTATTGAGCAATCTTAAACGTGGAATTTCCTCTAATGACTCCTGCCAGTAGTAGTTGTTTACCTGATTTAACCTTCATTGCAGCCTTCTCTTGAGCCATCGAAATAAAATATTTTCTTTCCCTGCTTGACGGTTGGATCCCAATCCTTAGGGTTTTTACCTAACCCACCAATAATCACACCCAACACACTATCGGTCATCTCCTTATGAGGACGTAGTAGATATCTTGAATAATTCTCCATTTCAATATCATTGATTTTATTTGGGTTTAAACCATGAGGAGTGTTAAGGCTTCTACATTTTAATGTCTCTTCTTCCATCCTCAGACTAATTGAATGATTTCCCCATGAAGCTAGAAAAAACTTTGACATCTTCCAACCCCCCCAAATCCTCCATCCCCTAGTCCCCAAACTATTAAGTCCCTTACAAGACCATTCCTAAAGGTATTAACAACCCCATTGGCATAAGTTAAAAGCATATTCATAGGAACAAGGTCATTTATTGACTTACTAGGGGGATTCGATTTGACCACCCACAAGAGCTTTCTAAAGCTTTCAAATTAGCTCTCTAGCATCATAGGAATTTCTTCARTCACTTGGACATATGGTTTGACTTCAACCACATCCACAACCTTCATGGCATGAACACTCCGAACTYGATACATTAGATTATTAAAAAACTACTTGAGGACATTGTAATGATCCACTCCTCCGACCTAGGTTACTTGCTTATCACACCCACTTACTTATTCCTAGATTTCCGAACACAAACTTTCCTCTTAAACTACATATCATAATATGTGACCAGATGGCCATATCCATGACACCTAACACATTTGTATGGGACCTTTGAATATTTCAAAATTTGAATATGTTTTCTCCCAATTTGTATCTATAACTCCCTTGTCAAACTTTCTCTCAGATCCAACCCCACAAGAATACTTGTCACCGATAAATGACCTAAAACCATGAAAGTCATTTCTTCTTTAACAAAATTTCCAAGGACATTCCCAATGGCTCAGAACAATTGCAATGACTAAAGCTCAATTGGTAAGCCTGGGAGATTTACCCACAATGGATTCATCTCTACCTCTTCCATCCTTGCATTAAAAAAAGGAGACCATTTCTTTAAAATCGACGATGATGACTCCCATATCTACGGAGACACTTCAATTTTCCAAGCATGTTTTTTAGATTGGAAAATGAAATCTATCCATCGCCTAGCCTAAAGGTAGTGAGTTAGCAAGTATACAATCCATGGCTTACATTCCCTCTGACGCCACTCCTTAATCGATACCTCATAGACATTTTGTCCATGGAAACATCCAACAAGATCTTGGGAGGACAACTTTATCTTGTCATTCATCTTGATATCCTTACCTAGGACCGAACACACAACCTCTACTTTCTGTTTAATGCATTTTTGGCACTGTTTTTTTAGTAGAATTTACCCTACATTTTGTTATGTACCTAATCCTTAG
>JASDQU010213171.1:0-18370 GCA_032191745.1 Picea mariana
GAAGAGGTTTTTACACTTTATAAGTTTCCTTGGGAAATATGTGTCTCTGTGTATCTCATATATGTGAATGATTCTAAATGTTGTATTGCTTACTTCCCTGCATTATTGTGATCATCATTGAGAGTTCTGTAATGAATTTAAAATGAGCATAATTGTTTAAGCTTGGGGACAACTGATTCACCCCCCCCTCTCATTTGTTCAACAATTGGTATCAGAGTAGGTTCCTTTTATCTAAAGGTAGATCTGTAATCTTAAACATGACAAGTCATGAAGGAACTTCAACCACTAAGCCTCCTCTATTTGATGGAACAAATTTTTCCTTCTGGAAGGTTAGAATGAGAACATACCTAATGGCCTTAGGTGTTGATGTTTGGGATGTACTAGAGACTGGATACATAAAGCCTATTGTGCTAGCTTCCAAGGATGATAAGTTAGAATTTATCTTTAATGCTAAGGGAATGAATGCTATCTTGAATGGACTTGCAGAAGCCGAGTTTGTAAAGGTGACGCATCTTCAAAATACCAAAGAAATGTGGGATAAACTTATTAGCAACTATGAAGGAAATGAGAAAGTAAAAGATGCCAAACTTCAAACATTTAGGTTGAAGTTTNGAAGATTGAAGAATCAATTTTAGTTTAGAAGATTTTAATATCTTTGCTTGATAAATTTAATCCAAAAGTCTCTGCAATAGAAGAACTAAATGATCTTAAAACTCTGTCCATTGATCAACTCCTAGGAACTTTAACTACATATGAAATGAGAATCAACAAAGATAAATCCATTGCTAGAGAAGCATCTTTTAAAGTAGACAAGGATACCGATTCAAATTTAGATGATATTGAGGCAAAATTTGTGAGAAGGTTAAAGAAAGGATTAGGAAAATATCAAGGCAAGATTCCCCTCAAATTATTTAACTATGGTAAGATAGGTCACTTTTCAAATAAGTGTCCATGCAAGAAGAAGGACCAGAACTCTGAAGGTAAAGAGAAGTACAAATCCAAAAGATTTGATAGAAAGAAAAGTTTATGTGTAAACAATGATGACTCCTTAGAAGACACCGATAGTGACTCTTCCTGTGAAGATAAGGTAAATGACTTCATGCTTATGGCCAAAGAGGATTATGATAATAAAAGCACAGGCAGTGATGATAATGATGAAGAAATTGTGGTTGACTTGGAAAGAGAGTTGATCAGTGCATTGGAAGAGATTGACAGACTCAGACTTAAGAAGAGAAAGAAAAAACAATTGTTGACATAGTTCAAGAAAGGAACTAAAAAACCTGATGAAGACTTTGCCCTGCTAAAAGTGGAATTAGAAGAGGCAAAGAAAATAGAGGACATTATGAAACAACAGTTATCAGAAAAGAAGGCGAGATCTGAAGCCCCGTAAGAAGAAGTAGTGAAAACAAGGAAAGAGTTGGAGAAGTTTCAAGCCTTGTATCATCAGAATCTGTCAAGTATCAAAGCCTCAGAAGGATTAGCCACCATTTTGAATCAGCAAAGGAATCCAAAGCTGAAAACTGGTTTGGGTTATGAAGAGGGATCAAGTAGTGGTCAGAAAAGAAACAAAGAATCCATCAAGTTTGTCAAATCTACAACCAATGACAACAACAAACCTGCAAAAACAAAGGAAGACAATCAACTGCCCAGGAGGAGTAAAGAAAAAGGTGCCATGACTGAATCTATAGAACAAAGAAATAATTCACTCCCTGCTCAAAGAAGACGACCATTTTCTAGGTACCAAGGATTTTTCTATGGATATTGTTTTTTCTATTCTAACTTTGGTCACAAAGCTGTAAATTTTTCCTTAAGACTTAGACATGAGAAATTAAGATTTCCAAGGAATAAATATTTGCCACAACAAAGAATGATACAGCCAAGTAACAAACCATCACAGATTGCAAATTGCCAAATTAAGTCTAGAGACATGCAACTGAGGAGGTCAAGAAATAATAAACAGTCAATGAGTAGACAACGCTGCAACAATAACTTTGACCTATTGAACAATGAGATTGAATTCTATAACTATCACAACTTTGGCCACAAAGCTGCAAACTACCATATGAAGAATTACAAAGAAGATCCAAGGATAAAGTTCTTAGATAGAAAGGCCATCACATGGAAAAGGAAAGATAGTGAAAAATGTGGTCTAGCACTTTCAACTCAAAAACAAAAGGCCTCTGGGAATATAGACAATGGATGTTCCAAACACATGACTGGAGACAAGGATAAGATTCTATCCATAAGTAAAAGCAAAACAAGAAATGTGATCCTTGGAAATGATGAACCAGGTAAAATCAAGGATAGAGGGATGGTGAGTTTGAGTAATGACAAAGGAGATGCCCAGTACATTCTGCTTGTGGATGGTCTGAAACATAATTTACTCAGTACAAGTCAAAAGTGTGATAGAGGCAGTGAAGAGGTGCTCATGTCCAAAGAGTGTAAGGTAAATGTAAACTCAGGACAAGTGGTGAATAAATGAATAAGGAAAATTAATGATGTTGATATTGAATCCTCCCCTGCAAGTAAAGAAGAAGACATAGATACAATAAAAGAATGTTCAGTTAGCATCTATCCCATGAAAGAAGTAGAAGAAGAATCATGTCATAAGATGGAAGTTGAAGTTTTGAAGGTTGAGAAGTCAAACACCCAAATCAAGTTCTTGAACAGTTCCATGACCCTGGATAAAATCTTGGATAGTCAGAGATCACCAAATGAAAAATACGGTATTGGACTCAACAAGGTAGAAATCAGTGCTCTTAAGAAACCTGATACAGGTCCTCCATTTGTAAAAAGGAAAATCAGATGTGACAATGTTTGTAGTGTTTTTCTCTTGTGATGTATATAGTCATAAAATCCTTGGGTTGTAAGAATCATGGAAGAAAAATGAATTTGCAGTAATAGAAATTGATGAGAATCAATGGGCAGATCCAAGGGTTGTTTGAAAAGTACAAGCTACAATTACGTAGTGTTTCAGTAGGACAACAACATCCTCAGCAACAACATTTTGTTTTACAAAATGATATACATGACATCCTGTAGAGATAACAAGAGGAAAGACCTTGTCAGGGAAAGCTAACCTTTTAGGAACAAAGGGGGAAATCAATCAGAAGAAGAGAGAGAACAGTGACAGGGGGATTCATCCAGTTATGATAAGAAAAGGTTGATGAAGGAGTCCCAGTAAGAGAGGTGAGCAATTTTGAGTATTCTACAGAGGATACAACGGAAGATGAAGATGAATAGGTCCAAGAATCAGAAGGAGAAGAATCTGGTTTAGATACAAATATTCTACAGGCCTCAAATAATAGAGTCCATCCTGTCAGGGGGAGTTTGTGTTGGTTTAATATCTGATACCTCCTAAAAATACCGCAGCAGCTCAGGGGGAGCATGTGCTCTTTGACATTGATGTCAAAGGGGGAGAAAAGTGTATGGGTGCCTTTGTTGCCATCAATGCCAAAGGGGGATATTTTTGGCATGTTTTATAGGTAGTGTATTCTTGTCATTGATGGCAAGTGCAACAAAGAAGATGGCTTAAGTACAAGAAGAATGTGTTAGGTGGGAACCAGAAGTATTTTGGGAAGACGCAACAGAGCAAGCTCGATAAGATCAAAAGAGATAGTGCAGAGTATGCGTGTTTGTCATTGATGGAAAAGATCACGACCAACATCGCAGGGATAATGGCATGGCAATGGAAAGTTCAACAAGTGATCATTGGATCCCATTCAGAAGCATAAACTCCAGGAGTCAAGGAAGAAACTCACAACAAAAAATCATGAAATGCGAAATCACGACTTAATCTCCATTTTGGAGTTTTGGATACCAAGAGTTGGAGGTGTCAAGGAAACTCATGACAAGAATGATGAAATCATGAAATGTGAAACCATGATGTTTCAGAGTTTTGTATACCAAGAGTTGGAGGAGTCAAGGAAGTAACTCATGATAGGAACTCGTGATATGCGAAAACATGAAAAGATCTATATCGTCGACTCATCAAGATTGTGGACCGTTGATCTGACTCCATTTTGGAGTTTTGAATACTGGGAGTTGGAGGAGTCAAGAGTCGAGACTCTTCATCATAGGAGTCCCGAAGTTGTGAAATGCGAAACACCAAAATCCAGAAACAGGCACATCAACAAACCACGTCAGCTAAGGACACATGGCACAATCAGGCAATGACAAGTGTCAAGATGATTCAACATTTCAGGCACATGTAAGTCACGAATCAAAGTGACCTGTGGCAACTATTTAACACGTGTCAATCCACGTGTGATGTCAATAGGTTTACATCACATCAAAACTTTCTATTTCAGGGTTTTACAAAGAAAGTAGAAACTCCACCATCATGAAGTCTCGAACTCCGAAATGTCAAAAGGGACTATTGTGAGTCTCGAAATCTCGAAAGGAAAAACTCTGAAATCCCATCAACCATCCATCTAAGTGGGTTATGTGAACCGTTCTATCACTTAAGAGATTTTGTGATTGTGAATTTTATAATGTTGGAGTCACGATGACTCGAAGGGAAAAACATCGAAATCTTGTCAGCCGTTCGATTAAGAAAATAAGGGATCATATTATGAAGTCTTGTGGACCATTGATCTGGCTCCATTTCAGGGATTGCAACTTGGAGTGCCGAGACACTTCTTCACAAGAATGCTGAAATGCTGAAATGCCGAAATGCGAAAACACCTTTTGGTGTAGGCTGTGGTCACCGTCAGTGGTCATGTGAGAGAGAGGAGCTAGCATCAAGTTAAGCTCCTTTTCGATGATCATAACATGAAGAGTTGAGACTCTTCACCACAGGAATGCCGAAATGCCAAAATGTTGAAATGCGAAATGGTGAAATCAATGCGAGACCTTGTGCTTGTAATCCAATGGTGTTGGATACTTGGAAATCTTATCGAAGGGCTACTGTTGATCTTCACAGTTAATCGATTAGTTATAGTTCAGTTAGTAGAATTGAATCATGACTCTTGGATGGTTGGTGATTCAGTTGCTGATGCATTTTCTTGGAGGTTCACAGTGTAACTGCTTAAAATGATTGATGGTTTCTGCGAGAGGACTCGAAGAGACTTCAAGGTGATTGCCAGAGAAGATGAAGAGTCTTGAGGCATATTCCAGTGGTATGAAGAATGCTCATAGAGGCTATTGACAGATGTAATACTTTGGAGCCTAGAACTGCAATAGAGGGAATGAGCTCGACTATGACAGAGAAGACGAAGAGTCTTGACTACTGGAGAGGCTAAGGAATCTTGGCATAACACCCAATGATGATGGACACATGGGTTTAACCACCAGAGAAGCTAAAGAGTTGCAATGATGATTAGGTAGAGAACTCAACATGGGGAGAGCATGCAGAAGCATTATGAATAGAGGATGCAGAATATGCATAGAGAGAATAAAAACGCAGAATAGAGAAGAGATTGGGTGTTGTTGAGAGTGATTCAGGTGTGTAGAAGGAGGCAAAGTGCAACAACTGAAATGCACAGAAGAGGAATGGTGCATAGAAGGGACATGGCACAAAGAGCATAATATGAAGAAGAAAATAAAGTGTAAGGAAGGTGTGCAGGAAGACACTGATGCAGGTAGAGAAAAGCAGTGTAGAAGAACAGTGATGAGACTGGTAAGCCATTGATAAATATTGTATTACTGTGATAAATTTATATATAGAAAAGTTTATAATCAGGGTGGTAGGAAGGTGTTAGGGAGGACTGTTTTCCTCGGAGGTTCAAGTGAGTGCTTGAACACAGGGATTTGTAGCTTCCATCTGGTTGCAGCCAGAGAAAGTAGGGTGGCAGGGTGGTGCAAGGGAGAACATTGGTTCTCTGATATACAGGTCAGTGCCTGTGTAACTGGAAGTTGGTGCTTCCATCTAGTTGGTGCTGGAACTCTTAAGAAGTTGGTGCTTCCATCCAGTTGGTGTTG
This sequence comes from Picea mariana, assembly GCA_032191745.1. NCBI lineage: Eukaryota > Viridiplantae > Streptophyta > Pinopsida > Pinales > Pinaceae > Picea > Picea mariana. The sequence goes on from JASDQU010213171.1 coordinate 5,923, forward strand.
GAACTCTTAGGGAGTTGGTGCCTCCCTCTAGTGGGCGCTAGAGAAACTAGGGAGTTGGTGCTTCCTTCTAGTGGGTGCTAGAGAATCCAGAGAGTTGGTGCTCTCAGCAAGTAGCATCTTGCAAAATAGAGGTTGTAGCCTCATTATGAGTTGGTGCTCATAAGTATGATACTGTACAGAATGTAAAGATTACTTATCATATAAAGAAGGAGAGGTTTTTACCCTTTATGGGTTTCCTCAAGAAAAATCTGTCTCTGTGTATCTCATATGTGTGAATGATGCTGAATGTTCTATTGCTTACTTCCTTGCATTATTGTGATCATCATTGAGAGTTTTGTAATGAATTTAAAATGAGCATAATTGTTTAATCTCGAGGACAACTGATTCACCCCCCCGCCTCTCTCAGTTGTTCAACAATGCAAACATGTGAGAGGTGCCAACACACCTTAATTCAAACTTTTAAATATTTTATGAATGTTAAACTCGTAAAACAACCTATTTTCTGTTGTTTGCAAGAATAAAGACATTCTTGCAATCTGTGTCTTTTTTCATCAAAAGGCCTAAATTAACCTTATTTGCAACCTAATAGTGACATAACCATGGTGATTTATTTTCTTCAATTCAAATCATGTCTTGTATTAACCTTATAAAGAGAAAGGAAATGATGAAAAAAATAGAAGGAAGTTAAAAACAAATTACAATGACCCAACACACCATAGAAGAGAAACTAAGTAAAAATTAGGCTGAAAGATGGATGGGATGATGGAGAAATAGGAGGAAGAGGTGCAGACCTAGGATATAACATCGAATCCAACTTGGGTTAGCACTTCCCTACGAGGTGCTAAGAGCAACAGATTGATTGTGTGCCTTCGTTATTTATTTTTTTCCCCCTACCACCAATCACCTTTACTCTATTTACCAGCCCTATTACCTGTCTTATTCCAATTGAAACTCAGATATGCAGCTATACCCCAATGCCTTTATTGGGATATGGAGTCTTTTATTCACACTAAAATACTTCAAACCAAATACTTAGAAAAGTGATCTTATTCCCCTATTCTAATTTGCTGAAACTTTCTACTCAAGTATAAGCAGATTTCCATAGTAACTATTAAAGCAATTTGTTGATTGACATACCTTCTTGTATGAAAGCATGGAAAGAACACAACAAGTGCAACAAAAATTCCATATTCAATCTATACTCATAGCTACAAATGGATTTCAAAGTGAAATTTGCAACATTTGATAGCTTTGAAAAAACTAAATCCATGCAATCAACTACTGGATCATAAAAATATCCAACCACTACCTTTTCTTGATGTGAAAAATAGATGAACTATATCAGAATATACTCAGCTTTCACTGATCCATTTTTGATGCAAACATCTTCCTTATGAAAATATAAAAATGAAGCATGAAAATTCTACAAACTGTCTCCATCGCTCTTGAGATATTGAATTGAAATATGCTCTTGATAAGAAGTTTTAATGTCCCTTTCAAGTTCCGCATTATAAAATTAATATACTAGTTTGTTGCTAATATGTCTGATCCATGCTGATATAAAAATTTGCTTCTCAAAAATAGGTTGTAATTTGGAGCCACAATTACCATAAGAGATATTTGATTCTTCATGGACAATGGATTTGATGTCCTCATGAAACTATTGGTCAAATAGTTTCTGTGTTAAATATGCAAACTTAACAACATTGTTATCCTCTTGATCAACTAAATACATCTCATAAATATGAAATACATCATAAAAATTAGGAGCAGTAATATTTCCTATAAACTGTTGACACTACTTATCAATTTTCTCATCATAAGCAACCAAATATTTCTAATCAGTTATATGAGAAACAAAGTGTTTTGGAATAATAACCTCTTCTTCCACGAATTGATCATTACCTTATGAAAAATTAGCTTCTTGAAAATATCCAATAAAATTTAAAGCATGATCATCCTTCTGTATGTAACTGGAAAAAATTTCAATTGAATATCGAGAATAACCTTGCTGGTATAAATTCCTTATATCTTGGATAGTAGAAAAATTTGACTCATTAGTTTTAAGATCTAGAGGAAAATTAAAATTTGAAAATGATGGATCACAATACTGAAAATAATATAAACCCAAATCTGATCTCTGACATTCATATTCTTCCTCTTTTTCCTGATCTTAAAGTCTATCACATGCCTGAAAATTCTCCTCATTCTCGCTAGCATCAACAAATAATTGTTCTAGTGATGAGGATCTCCTTTTCCTGAGGTAAAAAACAAGATCAGGGTGTTGAGATTTTATTTAATACAACATGGCAGCAGTTTTAGAAGGATTAATATCCTTAGGCATATTTCAAAATGATTAAAAGATATGTATTCACCCCCAAATTTTCAAACATGCAGCATGAAAATCAATCCATGAACCAATGGAACATGATTCCAAATTTCTAAACCATAATGCTGCATCTCCAAATAAATATTTACATAATATACTCATAACTACATCCTCATGCATAATTTGAAAATTATCAATGAAATTTTCAAAATCTTCCATGTGCTTATCAGTTGCAACATGGTCTTCTCCATTGAACATAGTAAGGTAATCAAAAAAATTGGGAGGATAGGCATGGAGGATATGTCGCAGGTTCAGGGGTTTGTAATACATTTTGATCCTAGAATGAATTTCAGTAAGTTGATAACAAGATGGAACAATGATTTCAATAGGTGGTGAAACAGATTTATTATTCATAGGATTACATGATTGGTCATGATCTGGAGAAGTTTGGATATGACCAACATTATTTCTAGTGGGATCAAATGAATGAATGAGATTAATATCAATAATGAAAGAAGGAATATATTCCCTTCTCAAGTATGGATTTACCATTATAGGCTTATAATCATCTAAGTAAACAAAGCAAGGGATAATTATGTTCACACATAAAGGAAAAGACAGGAATGAACTGATAAAAAAAAATATGAGCTCTTTGACAAAAGGGATGGCTTGGTACCTGGTCTTTTCCTTCCATCTTTTCATTTATATTGGTTGGGCTCATCCTCTAGTGAAGTCTTTTGATTTTGGAGTCGCTAGGTGAAAGATTGCAATCACTATGTCTGTCTGGATTTTGTTCACCATCAAAAAACAAATCGGATCATTGTCGTTCTCCCAGGGAAAGATTACTTCGTTACTCCATTCCCCAACAACAACACCAGAAGATGTTGTTCGTAAGGTATGTACTTAACTGCTAAAAGGAAAAGCTAGGCCACCTCAAATTTTGGAATGATTGGGTTTTTTATGAATTGAGTTTATTGGCCAGCTGATAAATGGGTTTGCAAGGGTGGAGATGTAGTTGGGATATCTAATACTATCAATGCAAGGTTTCTGTTAGATGGTGGCAGACATTATGATGAACAAACATAGATATGAATAGATAAACAAAAGAAATACAAACAAGCATACAATTAGTTACTTGTTGTATGGAATTTCATACTTGAAGTAATTTCCAACTCTAAAACATGTACTTAGATACAAATCCTCCAAAGAGGTTGCATTACAATTTTTTTTACTAAACCAATAGATAAAGTCAGGTTGCATGATAGTAAAAGGTTCATTAAAACAATAGTTGAAAGGAAAAGAAGCAACACATTGTATACATTTCCAATTTGCATCTAAATAAGATAAGAAGATATATGAGATTTGAAAACGAAAACACAATCTGTCACCAAAAATTATATTCACCAAGTGGGAAACTTAAATATGTTTTGCTTCAAGGTCCAACCACAATCCTTATTCTTGATTCCCCCAAAACTTAACCATTTTACATTAAAAAATCTATCTATTTATCCCTTTTCCCCAAGAGAATTCGACCACCTATCTCAGCTCTAACTTTTAGTTTATCTTTACATCACATTCAGACTCTTTGGGTACAACTTCACTTGTTACTACTTAATTACAAACTATAAACATTTGTTTGAATTGAGTGGAATTGTTAGTTCACAATATTCTCCTTAATTTGACCTCACTTTTTTTATTTTTTATCAAAGGATAACTACTTATTACAAGTGGCAACATTGCCTCTAACTAGACCTAAACAAAGTCATATTAGTGCAACTAGAGTTGATTTTTTTATAGTTGAAGTAGAATAGGATCATAGCAATACGTCTTCATGAGTTTTTTTTTTTTTCAACTTCACGTGGATGACCATGTACACTAAAAACTGGAGACTGACCCTGAACACTAGACAAAACTCACCCAAAATTTGGTGAATTTATGGGGAAAATGACCTCATATATCTCTTCGCTTCTCTCAAACTATGATACCTGTGTAAAATATGAGATCAATTTGTGTGCACAGTCCCCTTCCCAACAAAAACCTCTTTCAATTTTCAAAAATTCATTTCCATCTATTCGGAAGACGTGCCCAAAGACAATGACAAAAATGGGAAAAAACAAAGTATTTTGGCGAATTTATGGAAAAAGGCCTAAAAGGTCTCTTGTATTATCCCAAATCGTGATACTTGTGTAAAATCAGAGAGAGGGTTTTGTGAATGGTAGTGTTCTTAACAAAAAACACTTTCAGTTTTCACAAATTCACCTCCCATTGTTCAGAAAGCACACCGAAATCCAATGACTAAAACAAGGAAAAACTAAGTTTTATTAGAAAATTTGGGCAACGCCTTTTGATTTTTCTTTTGTAGCTTTTGATACTTCCTTTGTAGATTTGATTGTTTCACTTGAAGGTATTGACATTTTTTTGTAGCTCATGGATTTGTTTCTTCATTCTAACAAAAAACACTTTCAGTTTTCACAAATTCACCTCCCATTGTTCAGAAAGCACACCGAAATCCAATGACTAAAACAAGGAAAAACTAAGTTTTATTAGAAAATTTGGGCAACGCCTTTTGATTTTTCTTTTGTAGCTTTTGATACTTCCTTTGTAGATTTGATTGTTTCACTTGAAGGTATTGACATTTTTTTGTAGCTCATGGATTTGTTTCTTCATTCTAACAAAAAACACTTTCAGTTTTCACAAATTCACCTCCCATTGTTCAGAAAGCACACCGAAATCCAATGACTAAAACAAGGAAAAACTAAGTTTTATTAGAAAATTTGGGCAACGCCTTTTGATTTTTCTTTTGTAGCTTTTGATACTTCCTTTGTAGATTTGATTGTTTCACTTGAAGGTATTGACATTTTTTTGTAGCTCATGGATTTGTTTCTTCATTCTAACATTCCGTGGATTGATTCTTTCCACTTGCAACTTGTTATCTTCCATTTCCTCGATCTTAGGCTAGTCTCAATTTTTACTTTGTTCTCACCTTTAATGTCATGCCTGGGTTTTCTCTCTATTTTTTCATCAAAGGTTTCTTTTATAGGTTCATTCTCCATCAACATTTTCCCGTTTGTCTCTGGTTTGATCTCCTCTAAAACTTGTTTTGGTACATGCTCTGTTTCTGGGCTCATAACCTCAAAATCATTCTCAGAGTATGGACTATTTCCCATCATATATTTCTCTAGTTGTGCATAAGTAGTGTACTTTGTTTCTAGGACAACATGTTTGACCCATGAGGTCTCTCGTTTTCTGCATTTCTGATTGGTCTTTCTTTTAGGTTTGATTGGAATTCCTGGGACTTGGCTTCCATCACTCTTTTTGTTGTGTTTTTCCTTGGGAGATTCTTCAATGCTTGTGTGAGATGACACATAATCCCTTGCAACTATTACTAGGATAATCTGCATCTTCCTCTGTTGTTTCGCTGTCTTTGATTTGGGGGATTTGTCTATGTTCATAGTAGTGGGCGTAGTTTTATCTTCACTAGGTTCATGAGATGATTAGATTGGTGAGATGGCATGTCTTTCTCCCCTCTTGATATAATTCCTGACATAAACCTTGCCACTATTTCTTCTGTGGAGAGTGGTTATCACAGGTATGCATTGTTTCAGGTTTAATTACCAGCTGCAATAATAACCACACACACAACCCTACAATAATAATAAATTGAGGCATAAACATATATGATCCTTAGAACAAAGTTTGTAATGATGGATTAAATGATGGAAACATGCACGATATCGAGTGCACAAAGAGATGCAAACGCGTGTGAGGAACCAACACACCTTAATTCAAACTTTTTAATTTTTTTTTGTTATTTGCAAGAATAGGGGCATTCTTTCAATCTGTGTCTTTTTGCATCAAAAGGCCTAAACTAACATGTTTTCAATACAATAGTGACATAACCATGGTGATGTGTTTTATTCAATTCAAATCATGTCTTGTATTTACCTTATAAAGAGCAAGGAAATTATGAAAAACAAAAAAGGAAGATAAAAACAAATTACAATGACCCAACACACCATTGAAGAGAAACTAAGTAGAAATTAGGTTGACAGATGGATGGGATGATGGAGGAATAGGAGGAAGAGGTGCACACCTAGGATTTAACCCACATGACTCGAAAACTGGCAGTAATGACTACATGAATTATCTACCAGGAGATGCGCCAGAATGATGGACATGCTGAGATGGATTGGTTCAAAGGTAAGAGAGCCTCCTACTTTTTATGGTTTGAATGACTTATAAAAAAATTTGATGAAGTTTGAGGTAGAGGTTATGGAAAATCAGAGATTACCAGCATTATATATTTCTTTAAAAGCTACACCTGCAAGATAGGAGAAGATCAATAATTGGTTTCAGTGTAAAAGGTTAGTGTGCATCAGATTCGGCGCAGAACAAGAGCATAGATATGAGGAGAAATATGAGGGATTTGGAAAAACCTAAATAATATGTATATAGGTGCATGTCTCAATGGATATTGGTACCACTAGAATAATGTCCACACCATTTTATTCACACACTAGAAGGCATTTTAAGGAACTGGTACACAGAACATGAACAACGCAAACAAATTGTGAACTGGGAAGAAATACAACAGAATTTTGTAGTTACATTTTCCTTTGAACATGAAAGTCCAGATATAGATACAACAATGAAAGTAGTAAGAGACAGGATATTTTAAGAACTAGAATTTGAAATATTCCTAGCATACCCAAAGTAGGCTAGAAAGATAGTTAAACAATTGCTACATTGTTATCACATCACAAAAGAAGAAGATCCAGCAAAAGATAATCCAAACAATATATATATCTTGGAAGTCGAAGGTGAAAGGGAAATAGAAGGTCCCAATCTAGATTCATAATATTATTTTGCACCATTAATATCAAGAAGGTAAGCATTGGAACTACAGAAAACCTAAAGATGGAAAGTATTGGAGATTATTGGGATAATTAGACAGTAGAAAGGATCACATAATTATTGTGTGAATATAGTGACCTATTCCTAGTGACATTCTCAGAGATGAATGGATTAGTAGGAGATCTAGGATATATGAAGATCCCTTTGAATCCAGAAGCCAGACCTATCAAAGAGAGACCTTATAGATTGAACCCAATATACAAAGAGAAAGTGAAGACGACAATTGACAAAATCCTAGAAGTTGGTGTTATAGAACCTATGGAAGAATCAGAATGGATCAGACCTATGGTGGTGCAGGAAAAGAAGAAAGGATGGATTAGGATTTGTGTAGATTTGAGAAAATTGAATGATTCTTTCCTACATGATCCTTTTCCTACCCCATTTGCAGACAAAGTTTTGGAGAATGTAGGGGGTCAAGAAGCTTACTCTTTTATAGATGGATTCTCAAGATATCATCAGATAAGGATTTCACCATAAGATAAACACAACACTACATTTTCTACAAAGTGGGGATCATTTTAGCATACAATTATGCCATTTGGATTGAAGAATGCACCAACATTTTTTTCAAGGATAGTAGTAGCAACTTTTAAGGATTTCATTCATACGTTTTTGGAGGTTTACTTGGATGATTGGACAATGTTCAGTTTGTTGAAGGATCATATTGAAGTACTAGGCCTAATGTTGTAAAGATGCATACAATGTCAAATATCATTGAATATCAAGAAGTGTATTTTCATCGCACGTTTTGGTATTTTGTTAGGACATGTGGTGTGTAAAAAAGGTCTATTGGTTGATCCTGCTAAAATTGTTGTCATAGTTAAATTACCACCACCAAATTCAGTGCACCAATTGAAGAGTACATTGGGCCATACATGATACTATAGGAATTTCATAAGACGATATGCACAGATTACTGTGCCAACAAAGTTTATATATTTTGAAGAAGAAGATGGTTACTGCATCAATTTTAGTATTTCCAGATTGGGATAAATAATTTCATGTGTCTGTGGATGCATCTGAAATAGCATTAGGAGTATTATTAACCCAACTAGGAGAAGGTGATATATATCACCCCATTGAATTTGCAAGTAAAAATTTATATGATTTAGAAAAAAACTACAACACTACAGAAAGAGAAAGATTAACTATGGTGTATGTTTTGCAGAAATACAAACATTACTTGTTAGGGAAGAATTTCAAGATGTTCACAGACCATTCATCTCTAAGACACTTACTCAATAAGCCAATGTTGGGGGAATGATATGTAGATGGATAGTTTTGTTCCAAGAATTTTATTTTGAAGTTGTGGTGAAGCCTGGAAGATTGAATGCAGGATCAGATCACTTATACCAGATAACTAATGGAGAAGAACCCAGTAACTTGGAAGAAAACTTTCCAGATGCACAATTGTTTTCAGTACAGATAGTTGATGATTATTTTGCTGATAGTTTTTGAGTACATGCTTTGCACCATAGGAATTTAACACCACACAGAAGAAGAATTTGGTAGTCATAGTTTTAGATTATCGACTGATTGCGGGCCATTTATACAAACTTGGTGCAGAAAACATCTTGAGGAGATGTGTGATGGAGCATGAAAGGCCTATCATTTTAGAAAAGGTGAATGAAGGGATTGTTGGATGGAACTACGTAGGAAAATATACCACATAGAAGGTATTGCGCACATGATTATGGTGGCCAATAGTTCACAAGGATTCAAAGGAATACTGTCAGAAGTGTGATGTTTTTCAGAGAGTTGGGAAGCCATCCATGAGGGATGAGATGCCATTGAGACCTCATGTTACTTTGCAAGTATTTGATAAGTGGAAAATAGATTTTGTAGTTCCAAACAATCCACCAACAATAATATCAAGAGCTAGATATATTATTACATTGACATAATACTTGACCATATGGGATGAGGCAAATCCAGCAAAGGATTATGGCATAGAGACAACACCGCGTTTTTTATTTTAACATGTAGTGACAAGGTTTGGATGTCCAAGAATATTTATGAGTGATCATGGGACTCACTTTATTAATAGTACAATCGAGGCAATGCTTGAAGAGTTTAAGATACATCATTAGAAAATCACTCCTTATCACCCTCAAGCTAATGGAATAGTGGAATACTTTAAAAATATTTTTGAGAATGCTTTGACAAATATTTGTAATGTGAACATGGATGATTGGGATTTGAAGTTACCAACAATACTTTGGGCTTATAGAACTACCTTCAAGAAGCTAATATGGAAGACACCCTTTAGATTGGTGTACGAGAAGGAAACAATAGTTCCTTTAGATTATTTGGTACCAAGTCTATGCATTGTAACAATTACATATATGATAGAAATGGGTGTAAGGCAGGAAAGATTGGCTCAAATAATGGAATTAGAAGAATACAAAATCATAGCAGGTTTCCATTAGGAGGTATAGAAAGAAAATGATAAAGCATGACATGACAAACATATCATGAAGAAGAATTTTAAGGGAGGATATCTAGTTATCCTCTATGAAAATAAGTATTTGCAGCACCCAGGGAAGCTTAGAATGAATTGGATAGGGCCATATCAGATAAACTCTATCACAAATGGAGGTGTTGTAAAACTGCAAGATATAGCAGGCAAGGAAGTTCAAGGACTGGTGAATGGTAGTAAACTAAAACTATATAAGGACAATCGAACCACTAACCCTCAGTAGTTGCAGTGCAGCAAGTAGACTTGTACATATTGTAAATAGTAGGAGTCAAAAGAAGAAAAAGGAAGAGAAAAGTAGAAAAATGAAGAAAAATCCAAAAAGAAGTAGTTAGAAGAATAAGTTCTAGACGGATAATTAAGGATGACAATGCACAATAGAAATAAATTCAGGGCGATGAGAAATGAAGATATTGTACATAGTACAACTATAGAAGAAGGAAGTATCAATGCACCAACAATGTAATAAATTAAAAATTACAGTGCACTGGAGAAACGAAACAATCGAGAAATGAAAAACCAGTCACTGAAAAAATGAGGCATGAAACACATATTTATGAAGTGTGCACAATAAGATTTGGCACATTTATGACAATAGATGAAGAATAATAGAAACGTTTTGGAGAATTTATGACAACACTTTAGAATGAAAATTAGGGTTCTAAAAGCCTCATTGTGAATTTGAGAGAACATAAAGTTAAGCATCGATAAGTGAAAGAACGCACAAGTGATTTAGCAGATGGACAATGACATTTTTGGCACAAACCCATCTAGATCCTAGCACAATGGCACCACCCAAAGTCGGAGCACCAAGAAACATGTCAAGAAGAAGCCGCAGGAACAACAAATCATCACCAAATCCAATAGTGGAGGTCGAAAACCCTACACAGATGGAGGGAGTTGTGGATATCAATGCAATTACTTCCCCAGAACCGACAAGCCCTACATTGGTCAAAGAGAAAACACAATAGATGAAATTTGATCCACCAAGCACAAAAGTAGAGCTAAACCCAACGCAAGAAGAATTTCATCCAAAAGAAGTAGTAAACAAGGAGAGGACTAAGTCCGACGAGCCAAGGGCTCAACCTAACACAGAAAAAACACAGTATGAACAAATACTAGCTGAGGAAGTTACAATGAAACAAGAGTCTAGCGGAGAGGAAAAGGAGAAAGAGAACACACATCAGGAAGTATGGCCTTCTAGTGTTCTAGTAAAAGGGAAAGGTAAATAGCAGGTCAAAGATCCTTGCGCAAGCACCCATAATTAACCATTGTGTTACCACGTGTACCAACATGGGTAACATTTGTTGGAGACTTAATTGGATCTGTAGATAGACTGTACTATTTGTATAATGATGTCAAGGATACATATAAGTTCCCAGAGTTTGCGCAGTAGGTATACTTAGAAAGAAAAGGGGTCAATGTGAAGGGAGTTCCCATAATGGAACCTAAGCAGTGGATACAAGGGTTATATAACACATGCATCATGAACCTGTTGGAGATCTCACACTTTGGCAGGGGAAAGGAAGTAAATAACTACATCAAGGAGTTATTGGAAGTCATGGATGGAGGTATTTTGTGGTTGGATACACAAGTATCCATAAACATTTATTTGATATCATAGATAATAGGTATTCCCACCAATGGTGAGCCACCTGCGCAATACCTTGACAAAAATACCAAGGAGAAGGCCTTGGAAGAAGAGATGAAATAGACATATGGTACAAAAGGAGGATCCAGGGGGATCATCATCAACATGATTAGTGAATCAACAACAAGACTAGCCACAAAACTAATGGCCTGTAAAATACTCAGAAAGTGTCGCAAGGAGGAAGTGCCAGCAGACGTTATAGCAGAGGTCATGTAGTGCGTTAAGGGCGATGTATTAAATTTGAGCCTATATTTATTAAATTTATTTTTAGATGATTGTAAGGATGACATGTTGTTGGGATAGAATTCCACTACTCATGGCTTCTTATATTAATTGCATTAGTGGGTTGGAAGCACCACAAATACACCATGTTTCTTCAGAGAACTGAAAGGTTTCATGCAACGCAATACGAATCATTATGGCACACCACTATTGCAAAAAACAAATAAGAAAATACCAACATCATAAATACCAAAATCTTCAAGACATACCTTGAGGAAATACAGGAGAAGGTGACAGAGACTTGGAGGATCCCACCAGAGGTGGTGGAGTAGTAAAAAATGATATTTAACTTTAAATCCTCGCAACATAATATGTGGATTCAGGTGAAAAGGGATCCAAAAAAGGAGTGGTTGTAGATGAGGTACTATGCCACAACAGGAGAAGTCGAGTGGGTGATGAAATGTTGACAAGAAAAATGGAAGATTCCAGTCGAGAAAGAAAAGGATAAGCAACCATCCAAGGACAAACAACCAACAGAAGCAGGTTCATCTCAAATAAAAAGTACCTGAGCTTGTAATACAAGGATCACAACACAGAGTAAGAAACCAATAAGGGGTATTTAAACAACAAATAAGAATCATATCCCTAAGCCATTCACACAACAAAAGGATCACACAACTACTATTAATGGCTCGACATAGAAGAAGGACATCATCCCTGCATAGGATGGACAAGTAGGAGGGGACATACCAGATACCCCAGGAAAAAAAAAGCCAACACAATCAAGGCCACCAAAGAGATTGGTTGTAAAGACAGGTGGGGATCACAATAATATGAAAGCACACAAGAAAGTCCC
>JASDQU010213172.1:0-10137 GCA_032191745.1 Picea mariana
GATCATGTTTGGATTGGACTATCTCTTGGTTAGGGTTTGGACTATCTGATTAGCTCTTGTTGATGCACTATCCTTGGGGAAATGTGCGCTACCCTTTGTTTGGCTATCTAGCCTAGGGTTTGCTTCCAGAATGATTCTTTATCAAGGTTAAGGTGCTTGGAGGGTGGCTTCGGCCTATGGTTAGGTGACAATAGTATTTTCAATGGTAAAATGAGCACATCCATTATATTCTAAGAACATGATATATAATCGTTTGTCTTTCTTTCATCATAAACTCGTTTCGGAATATAAAAGACTTCTTTGAGTTTTTTCAGGAAGTATTATGCTTGCCTTTGTCATAGCTTTACACTTGACATAGGTTAAGAGGAGCTTATACAAATACAGAGAGATGAATCTAGCTTAGTATACCTGATCAACATCAAGTTAGTTAGTTTATATTTTTAATTTGTTTTTTTTGCGAATGAATAATGATTGCATCATTTAAACATTAAATGCTTAGACCATTATCGTTTTATCATTTACAATCTTATTCAATCATTTTTTATTAGTTTGTCATTTATAGTACAAAGACAATTTCTCTTATTTTCTTATTTTGATCCATGAGTTGAAAACAATTATTTTCACAAGGCTTTGCTTAAACCTTGTAAATTGTATATAGCTATTGTACATAAACACTGTTAGTTAAGCATTTGTAATTAATGTGTTGATTGTTAGAATCTTATTTTTAGTTAGTTCACATCTTTTAAATTGTTTTAGGATATTCATTGGCTAATAGAGCCATAAAAACTATAAGGGTATATTATACCAAATGGATTGGGTTAAGTAGACAACCCAGACCAGATCTTCCCTGCCCGTTTATGGTGTGTCATAAACGCCCGTCAACAAATGATGCTAGAAGGTGGGCCAAGGTAATTTTAATGATTAAATGTCTTACCCCTTAGCCTGCCATAATTCCATATTTATAAATTCTTCTTTTGTCTCATCTTGAAATGCACTAGAATATAGGCCAGACTGATAAGATGGCCTTACAAGAGTCTTTGTTTTGAATTTATTTAATTTCCCATGGCTCCCCAAATCACTATGTTGTAACATGCTTTCCACTTCTCATTACCTGATATTCCCAACAAGACAGTCTCTCTCTTGTCCAAAATCATCATTGATGGTGGGGGGAATGTATCTGCAAAAGACCATCTTAACAAGTTTTGGTGTAAATGAATCAAGCATGATATTTATGATTTAAATGTCTTATGCAGATTGTTCTCTTTTACTTTCAGGGGTTGGATTAAAAATTAGTTTTAGTCTTTTCCAGCATATCATATTATTGATTGGTTTCAATTTGTAGAGGAATTTTTAGATGCTTTTGAAATCTATGATTACAATCGAGTATGTGAAGAATTGCAGGCTCTACTAATCAATGATTATTCATCTCTAGAAGGATTTTCAACAAGAATCCATCGTGTTCTCTGTAAATTTAATCTTGATGACATGTCATTTGTACTAAATATCCTCTCTGATGCTTGTGCCCCTTTCATCCATTCATATTCAATCGTGAATGATGAATCAACTGCAAATCCTGACACCCAATTGCAAGATGAATTTTGTTTGCAATATGATAGGAATCCATCAGAAAACATTGAACAAACAATGGAGGTAGAATCTATTGAAAATGTTCTCACTGACAATCAATTTTTTTTTTCCTCTGAACCCTTGCAGATTCAATCTTCAACTATCGTGGAAGGTCATTTTATTGTGGGTCTAGGTATATGCCCATATTTTTCTAACTCTTTCTCTAATCAGTACTTAGATTCAATTATTGAGGAACACTTAGGTGATGAAAATGATCTTAAGCGTTCTAACATTCCAATGAAATAGATTAGAGATGTAGATCTACAATTGGAATAAGAAACCTTAAACCTTCATCCAAAAATCATACCTTATCCACATGAAATATTAGATGTTTGTCATGAAAGTTTTGAAGTGTCTATCATATAGGAGGAAAATTTAGATGATCGTATTATGTTGAAGGATTTATCACCAAAAGAGAGTGAAAGTATTAAGGCAAGTGAAGGTGAATGTCTTGAGAATACCATTGTTAATCATCATAGCTCAAGAGAATCTTTTCACATGCTCATTTCTAATTCATTTTACTCTTTATATCCCGATCTCTTCTTAGATTCTAGTGTGCATGGTATTTTACCAACGGTATCGTACTCTTTTCCATCACAATATAATCTTTTTGATATGTCAATATTTGGTGAAATTAATTTCAAGCATAACATTATGAAGTCGGATTTGACGCTCTTTCACTTTCATCACTCGCATGGAAAAAAGATATGTCGCAAGATGATTCTACACAATTTATTTTTGAAAAATACAATGCATTCATTATGGAGATCGAAAATTCCATACTTCATATTCATTCATTGATTAGATTAAACTCTCATGATTCTACTGCACATTTGGAACCAATTCATCTCATTAAGAGGAATGCTCAAACCAACAATTTGATTTCTATAATGAATCCTCGTACGATATGTTTATCAATTGTAGATCTAACTCATCAAAGTGATAATTTGGATTATGAGTTTCATGATAGGATTGAAGATTGGCTTCATAATTCATATCTAAAAAATATTTAGAGTAATGGTAAAGTCATGCTTACTTTGTTTCTTATTAAAAATCTAGGGGTTAAGCCTGATGTGTTTTTTGCATATCCTCCATGCGAATAAATTCGTGAATAGGTGGAGAATTTTCAAGAGAATGGGGAATTTCCATGTTGGGCGATGGTTATGTCAGGTCCCCATAATTTTGGCAAGTTTTTTGAATCTAGTTACATTCTTCCATACTTTTGTGATCCGTATCATGATATAATTTCATATTGGTTAGATGGTTCATATATTAAAAATTTTCGACAGAATGGTAAGGATATACTTACTTTGTTTCTGAATGAAGAACATAAAGGTAAAGGTAAGTATGATGTATTTCTTTTTATCTATGAAATACTTCAATCCATCTCACTAATTGAAAATTTCTTTGTCTTTGCAGGATTGGAGTTACTCCAATGGCTACATTGGAAGCATGATTTCACTTAGTATTTTGATTTGTTTAGTAGTTAGAGTAGGTTTAGGAGTAGGTTTCCTTTAGTTTTATTTCTCAATGTTTCTTTTTGTAATAATGTAGTTATGAACACAAGTGGGTACACCAAGAGAACCATGATATGAATGTTGTCAGGGAAGTCCACTTTAATCCTTTTCTCTTTTCTTTTTCGTTGAATATTTATTTTCAAAAACGCATTATCATCATGGAAATTTTAAAATGGAAAGTAAAGAGATAATTAAATTTGAATTATCAATTCACGTGAATTCAACCCTGACCCAAGGTGCGACGAGTAGGACACACTCATCTTAATAAGGATTTTTCTATTTTCTTTTAGTCTCTTTTATTTTTAATAATAATGCTTTGTCAAAGTAACATCTTATGCATCACTATCTTAATAAAAGAACTTGCTCGCACATGAGATTTTATATGATTTAGTTCTTCCTTTATTTTATAGTGGGATGCTAGTAGATCCCAAAGCTCGGGCTTATCTTTGGCCAAAAGTGTTTCTGAAAATGTTCTTTTTCTATTTCGATTTTGTTTGTTTTCATATACTTTTGATTTTGAATCCCATTAATAAAATATGATTCACTTTTCTGCGTGTTTGTTTTTTTTTTTGCTTTCTTTGATTGCACTTTCTTCTTGTCTATCTTTTTGAATGCTTATATTTCTTATCAAAGAGTGATTGTCGAAGGAAGCATTCATTTCAAGACTTATGTTTTTGAAAGCAATTTGAAACAGTTCAAACAGTTTCTGATGTTAAGGTTCAACTCAGATAATTGATTTATAAGTTAGTTGAGTACTATGAAATCCTAAACAGTCTTTGTCAGAGTATTACTCCTGAAATGTGTCGAGATATTTGGAAATTACTATTATCCATAGAATTTTTACACCATCCTTGTTCTTAAAAGATCACTTTTAAGTGCTTCCCGATTCTCTAGATGATTTCTTAATTGAAATCTAAAATCTCTAAACCATGATAAAACTTCCAGTTTTGAAAGAAAATAAAAAAATAAAAAATGATCAATTGTTCACCTGTATTACAATTAACCTCCAGTATCATCCCTCTCTCTTTGTCATCAATAAATCTATAATTGTATTATTATTTAAAAGTGTCATAAGAGGGTTGGAAGAAATTAAGTGTGGGAAGTGTTTGTAAACCTGTCAGGGTACTGAACAGGCTCGCTGGCAGCGGGTAAATGCACACATGATACCAAGACAACTTTGTCAGGGTACTGAACAAGCCTGCTGGCAACAAAGCAATGTCGGGTCGAGAGGTAGCAGGTATATGATTTTAAATTAACTTTTATGGAAGTATACATCATGTGGATACAACTATTGGATGGGATTACAACATTTGAGTGGATTAAATGACCTCCCTGTCAAGGCTATGGATGTATGTTGGCAGAAGTGGCTCTGTCAACGGTATTGAATTTATTTTATAAACATTGTGACTCTTTGATTAAAACACAACTTGGGGTTATAATCCTTTGTAAAAGCATTATTTTCTTCTTTTTTGATACTTTTTCTATAAACCTGAGCTAGTCTTAATATTATGTAATATTAAAGTGGATTTGTTTCCAAAGCAACTTAAAATTATATCCATGTCTTATTCTTCTTCCCTGTGATGAAATTTTAATAGTTCAAAGATAACTGCTTCACCCATTAAGTCGCCATTTGTTGGGCCCCAACAACCCCCATCGTTTTCTTTAATCAAAATCTAGGGTCCCTCGAAATTTTACTTGGATTCTTCGTTTGTTTTCCTTTGACTTGGTTGGATTGGTATTGTTTTTCTTTGTTTCGAGGTTGGTTTGAGTTTATATTCTTTTCTTTTGTTTGGTTTGAATTTCATGAAATTTGAATGCCATTTTGTTTTGCTTTCTACAGAGTTTTGATGTTGATGGACGAGCTTCATAATTTGAGAGTTTTTATTACGACCCATCTTTTCTATGATAGTTGTTCACATTTGATGAAATTTTAATGAGGGAGATACGAAAATAGAAATCTTAATTTAAACGGAAAACTTAATTTTTATCAGTTGTTTACTTTCATTTAAATTATGATTATGTTTTTGTCCATTGCTCATTAGCAATCATTTTCACAAAAGCAATTGGTAGGTTTAATTAATTAAATTATTTTGTTAGTTTGCATCTCATTTAAAAATAAAAATAAAATAATAAAAAAATAATTATCTATCATTTGTTTGATTTTGTGAAAACCCAAAATTAATAATTTTCTCCTCTCCATCAACTTGAAGCTTCTAGAATTTTAAGATCATATTTGAAAAGAAAATATAAACAATGTTTGTTTAGAACTTATAGTTAGTTTAAATTCATTTTAATTTTATTGTTCTATATTTTGTTTTATTTACAATTTTTAGGTTATTAATTTGGTTTCTTTTTGTTTCACAGGTCTCTATTATTAGTTATTTGGTACAGATCTGATCATGGCTTGATTTTATTATCTAAATACTTTCAAGATAATTGATCCAAAAATAATATTGGATTGTTGCAAATAATTTATGAGCAACAATAGATAAGATTTGGAAATGTGTTCAAGAATAGACAAACGATTTTGCGAGACTTGTTTCAGCCAAGCCATAAGGAATTTGAAGAAACGGTTGAAAACCCATCTGCATAATGGACCCATTTAGCTTACATGCGGGAATTGTCCCAAACAAGTGCATGATTTGACAGATATTTGTGTCTCTTTACGAGGAAAATTTTAGGTGGCAAAAATTATTAGTGATGCCCAGACTGTTCATTCATTGTATAAATATATGAGAAAGTTGAGAGCCATATGGGATTCAAGAAATTGAGAGGAGGATTTTTATCCCTTTTTTTGTATATTATATCTTTTGTATACTTTTTTATTTTCAAATGGAGTAACCAATGATTGGAATCTTTGGGAAAATGGACAAGTATTTTCAAAGAAAAATATGGAATTCTAGGTTGCTTAATGGATTTTGTCCCGTGAGTAAAATGTTTTTTTTTTTTTCATTATGATATCTTCATATTCTTTGAGTAATTGATTATGCATTGATTTAAATTAGCTTTAGTCTGTTTTATCAATACCTGGTTAATTGCTATCATTTATGTATTAATTTTTTCAATCTTTAAGAGTCTATTATCCCAAAAATTCCTTGTGGACCTTATGATGAACTTATTATACTCAAGCTATATGGGATACAATTTACTCTTTGGATTTTGTCCTTTTGTAGAATGTGCAATGTTAATATTGTTTTTCATATAATTTTTGGATATGAAACTTTATTTGTATTGAACTAGCTTTAGACTGTTCTACATATAACTTTTCATGTTATGTTTTCATTTATATGGTTCATTATATTTTGGTTCCTGTGGTTAATCATCTATTCAAGTATTTTGAGTTTACATCTGATACTAGATAGCTGGTAACACCATTTACTGAGGATTGAAATTTCTTTCATTTTCAGTTATTTGGACATTCTAAAGCCACATGATATATAATCGTTTGTCTTTCTATCATCATAAACTCGTTCCAGAATATAAAAGACTTCTTTTATTTTTTTCAGGAAGTATTATGCTTGCTTTTGTCATAGGTTTACACTTGACACAGGTTAAAAGGAGCTTATAAAAATATAGAGAGACAAATCTAGCTTAGTACTACTGATCAATGTCAGGTTAGTTAGTTTATATTTTATTTAATTTGTTTTTTTGCGAATGAATATTGATTGCATCATTTAAACGTTAAATTCTTTGACCATTATCGTTTTATCATTTACAATCTTATTCAGTGATTTTTTATTAGTTTTTCATTTATAGTGCAGAGACAGTTTCCTTTATTTTCTGATTTTGATCCATTAGTTGAAAACAATTATTTTCACAAGGCTTTGCTTAAACCTTGTAAATTGTATATAGCTATTGTACATAAAAACTCTTAGTTAATCATTTGTAATTAAAGTGTTGATTGTTAGAATCTTATTTTTAGTTAGTTCACATCTTTTAAATTGTTTTAGGATCTTAGTTGGCCAATGGAGCCATAAAACCCATAAGGGTATATTATACTAAACGACTTGGGTTAAGTAGACAACCGCATACCAGATCTTCCCTTCTCATTGACAGTGTGTCATAAACGCCCCTCAACAAATCCTTGGCCTTTTCATGAAGGAGTTAGGCCCAAAGCCTCTTTGATGCCATGTTAAATATTACACAGAGAGATTGATGCAACACCACACAACATTGATGATGTGTATTGTATTAATATAAGTGTATAGTTACATGATTTAGTTACAAATACATTACGTAGGTTTACGAACTCATGTAATGGTAAACACACTAGTTAACTATAGTTGTAATTAATTCATTTTCCTTAACATGATCCTATTGTAGGTGCATTTTTTTATCTCAAACCATAGTCTTTTCCTTGATATTTCGAAGATTTGCAACAAATTATACACTTGTGAGAGTCTCAACATCCACTTGGAGTTGAGTTCAATTATCCTAAACAAACTAGCAAAATCCTTCATCCTCTAACCATGTAGGATTGAACTTGAACGTGGCACTTATTTTCCCTCGACCTTTCTCAAATTCCATAAATATTTGGAAGTGGTTCGAATATCTCACCTTCCCCATGCAAGAATAGTAAATACCAAGTGTTTGGATAAATTCATGATGAACCAGGTGTTATAGAAAGATTTTCCTCACCCCATGAAACTTGCTCAGAAGGTCTTTTCCATTTCCCTATGCAGAATTGAAGTCCCCTTTTGCAATTCCCAAAGATAAAAATTGTTTTTTCCACATATATGCACCCTAAAATCTATACAACATGTGTATATGTAGGTTGCACCATTACAACCCATGTACATCTAGTTTTGTGCCCAAAATTAAAAAATGGTGTCAGTTTTCCATGTCACATCATGAGATCCATGATCCTTTACCTTCCATATACTAGAAATGTTCCAAATCGACCCTTCAACTCCATTTGAAGGCTATAAATGGGCCATATCTAACCCGTGGAAAAGGAGGAGAATAATTCAACTTTGAGAGCAAAGTTACTCTGGAGAAATTATTCACTTCATATTGAGTCTGCAACCCTTTGTCCTTTTAAGTCTCAACACATTGTGCAACCCCCAAGTTCTTCCTTATTTGATGGAGAACCTTGTTGTCTCTCTTATATGATCTTGCCTTTGGTGGAGGATTGAAGTGGTGGAGGCCCAGCTCGAAGGGACTTAGTTTCTCGGTTCCGAACGTGACGACACAGAAGTTTGTCATTCATACACTTATGTTGATAACATTTTAATAGAAATACTTTTTTCTTGTCCAATTAATGTCTTGAAAATATTTGAATTGTTATTCCATGGGCATATTTGTTATGAATATTGATGGATTATTCTATTATATGTGATAACTTTATATATTATCACCGTATGATTGCGTATCTTGGTTGTTGAGGACAAGTTGCAGGTGTATTTCTTTGAGTCAAGTGCTCAACAATGGACTTCATCGAATGTCTGGACGAGGTAGGTTCTTTAGCTTGTCTTGTTAGCAGATTTGTTTATATAGCATACTTGAGATTAAAGTTGATTTATGCAGTCATTTCCATCTATTGTGGTTTTCTCCATGCCATAGAGTGATTTTCCTCATAACAAAATTGGCAACCATACTGGGGAAATAATCTTCTTTTCGGGGTTTGGAGGTTTTTTTTCCTTTGATTGCTCTCGTTTATCTTGAGTTTCTTGTCGTGTGATGGCTTGACAACCTCTTTTCATTTTGAGTTTGAGTTTCTTGGTCTTATCCTTAACCTGAAAGTGCTTCAATACATATATGTGGTTTTTTCCCTAACAAACATGTACATACACAAGCTATCGTTCTATAGGGAGCGTACATACACGATTTTCTCCTGAACAATCATGCACATCATCCTTTTTACTTGATTACTGAGTTTGATGTTTTTTGGGTAAGTTTTCATGGTTGTTGAGTCTTCTTAGGTCTCTGTCATAAATGTTAAGTGCCTTTAGAGTGATAGGAAACCTTTCTTTGGTTGAATTTTCAGGCATTTTTTCTTTCTCATCATCCTTTTCATTGGTTGTCCTTGCATCTTGGGTCGGGTGTTTGCTTCTTGATGTTCTACTTGGTTTGTCTTTATTTTCATATAGTAGGGTATTTATATCAAGTTGTTGTTCAGTGCTTGCATTTTCATTCTTTTATATTGAAAATACAAAAAAAATACATTTTTCATTGTTGGCATTTGATATTTTGGGTTCTTATCGTTGATATTAGTACATGTATGGAAAGATTGCATCTTATTTGAAATTGTAGAATTAAATTGAAATTTGCATTTAGAAAAGCTTATCATTTATTAGGAATTGAAGTTAGGACTTTGCATTTCATTCATATTCATTTATTTTACTTGTTGAATCATAACATCATCAGTTTCACGAACACACCTTTTGAGTAAGCAAAGCCACTAAAAGTAACATTGATAAATTTAAAATTGATTAGAAACAATTTTATTTTTGAGGGTGCACAAACTAGTTTAAGATTTAGAGCTTTGGAATAGGATTTTGTGAGTAAACTTCTCCAAGGCTATTAAACTCAACATATGTTTATGACTAAGGGAGTGGTGAAATCCATTTTATAATTGGTGATTTCAAGAAGCTCCGCTCACACCAGATTTAAGCACGAGGTTGCACGAAGTTGGTTAAGGGGATATCCCCCCATTACCTTATTAGTGTTAGAGATATTTCTAGGGATCTATTCGTATATGGGGGTATTTCTAGTACCTTTACGTCTGTGAGAGGCAGTGCTTTCGATATTTTGGGCTTTGTCACCCTTCCCATACGATGGACCTGACTTACGATTGTTCGCCTACGCATTGGTTATATCATGTTGGCTTGGTTTCTTGACATAGGTAGCCACATGGGTTACTTGCAGGGGTTAATCTCTAGGTACCCTGGGTCAGATAAGGGCCAGACAACACACAACCTTTATGGAGGATTACCTCTCTGGGGGGATCTGACCAATTGGTTATTAACCCCATGAGGGCCCTTATAATTGATTC
>JASDQU010213177.1:0-13322 GCA_032191745.1 Picea mariana
TATACGCAACTGTACATATACAATGAACCTCAGAGTAGGCTCAATGAACACAACATAACAGTGCAATATAACTGTGCAACATACATATACACAACATACAGTTATATGTACACAACATACATATAATTGTGCAATATAACATTATAAAATATCTGTGCAAAACATACATACATATAACTGTACATATAACTGTGCAATATATAACATACATACAACTGTAGGTATAACTGTGCAAAATAACATATAACTGTACATATAACTGTGCATATATGCAAATGTGCATATACTGTACATATAACTGTGCAAAATAACATACATACAACTGTGCAAAATAACATCTACACAGCTAGATATTTGTTTAGACTTGAAAAACCATGAAATTTCTGGAAAATGTATGGACAAATCGTACAATGGAATTGTCTCTTTGTTTTAGATTAATATTCTTTTTATGTGGTTTGCCAATAAGTTTAGGAAATAATTATATTGGATAATAATTAATATATATTTTTAATTACATTATTTAAACTTATTTAATATATTTTAGTAAGTT
The DNA here is from genome assembly GCA_032191745.1 of Picea mariana. Lineage (NCBI taxonomy): Eukaryota > Viridiplantae > Streptophyta > Pinopsida > Pinales > Pinaceae > Picea > Picea mariana. Next base: position 551 of record JASDQU010213177.1, read on the forward strand.
TTAGTAGTCAAATCAATTTAAGTAAAGGGATTTCTTGTCTCACAAACAAGGAAGTCTCATAAACAAATTTGGTGTGTGGCTTGAGAGTGATCTTAAAATTGATAATAATCTAATTTTAAAAGCCACATACCAAATTAGTGTACTATGTCACCCTTGTTTGTGGGACAAGTGACCCCACAAAATTGGTGTATGAGACCCCTTGTTTGAGGGACAAGGAACCCCACCAAATTGATATATGATACCCCTTCCTTCCACAAGACTATTTCACTTTTAAAGTCTAGAGAGGTGTTCATACCCTTCTCCTTCTCCTTTGAATCTCATAAAATGATGATATTAAATAGTATTTTGAAGTCATTTTTATATTAATATATTTTTCATATATCTTACTAACAACTTTATTAGAAAATAATTAATATTTAACAAACAAACAAAAAATAGGAAAACTTATTTAATATAATAAGATATTACCATTAAATAATAATAATATAAATTAGAAAAATATTTTATGAAATATTTCATATTAGATTTCACATTATTTAAGAAAATGTTATATTTTTCTTTATAATTATAAAAACAATGTTTACCTAACTGAATTTAAGTGGAAAAGGATTAATTTTTTTTAAATGCAAATATATTTTATCAATTCTTTACAACATCAAAACAATTTTACATCATGAAAAATATTTGAATTTGATATGTATAATAACAAATACTAATCGATCATTATATGTTATCAATCTAGTAGAAATAAGTTGGTAACTTTAATGGGATATTTTGAAAATAATTAATTATAAAAATTGCTTTTAGGATGCATATTTCTTCACCAATTTCATCAACATTGCAATTACCCATTTGACATTTTCTTTCACTACTATCAAAGATCCTTAGTTGAAGATGACATAATGAAATTTAGTAATAATAAAGAGTCATACATGTATTGTTCAAGAAATTGTCCATGATTTTCATATGGTTGTCAGTACAGCGATGATGATAAAATGTTGTTTATCCTTGGTGCTAGAAAGCATGCCACACGAGACCAATCTAATGCAGGAAATTTTCTAGAACTAAGGCTAAAGAAACCTTGTTAGCCTTGCTGCAATTATATTCATTCAAGCACATTTCCTTTCAATGGGGGGATGGGATCAATAGTTGGAAATTATACTTTGTTGTAGAGATGAGGATTGATCATTATATGTACATCCATCCTGATGGCATAGGTACTTGTTACTCAGGTAGGGAAACTAAAGAAGCTCTCCATGCAAGTTATTCCAAGTTATGAAATATTTTTAAAACATGGATTTAGAGGGATATTGTATGAATCGATAGGTTGCGGAAGTCGGAAGGTCCCTTACCACAATGAAGAAACACCAATTTTAGGTGGGATGAATGTTTTAGGGATTTGGATTTCACAATTTTCTTGGAATGCACTAGGGACAACACCACTCACTCCACTCCATAACCATGCCACACGTGTATATATTAACATGTATAAATTTTACAAATACCTAGGTGCCAAAATAACCATCTGTGTTAATCTATCAAATTTTAGTAGGTTTTTATTTATATGTGCCCTTTTGTGAAGGATTCATAGTGCATCATATTCTAGTGGTGTTATTATTATATCACATTATTTGCATATACATGTGAAATAGAAAATGGAACCTTTGATGATAATTTCTAGAAATCAAAAATATTATGCAGATGGAATATATTCATGTGAAAAAACGTGCACCATGCATAGAGAATCAGACTCACATCCTTAGAGGATAAAATATTTCCAAACTAGTTGATAGTGAGTTTATTTGTTGTGCATGACTACCTAGAGGATAAAATCACATTTGCAAATATCGAAAAGGTAGATGATCATGGTGGGGCCTCTTCATTGTCATTCCATTTCCCGAAAAAGAATTTTTTCGATTATCTCCAAAAATAGGGTTTTTCTCAATGAGGCACAATGCAATTTTTGAACAAGAGATTAATTTTCAAGAACGTTTTGTCGAGCAATTATTGGTAGTATGGTGGGAGCTTACGTATTTCCTTTGTTCTTCTCGCTTTGGATTTTGTGCCCCCAAAATTATTTGTAAACATGTCCTGGATTGCTTAAGGAAGTGAGTTGCAACTCACGATAAAAATCTAACCACACATTAGATGGATGAACTATTGATTGCATTGGATTTAGGGCATTGGAATTCAGGTGGTGGGGCCTCTCTATTGTCATTATGTTTCTCGGAAAAGTGTTTTTTGGAGGATCTTTGAAACTAGGGTTTTGCTCAATGAGGCACAGTGCGATTTATGAACAAGAGATCGATTTTCAAGAATGTTGTGTTGGAATATTATGGGTAGTTTCTTCGCTTGGGCCTTGGTCAAACAAACATGCAAGAGTTTACGGATTTCATTTATGCTAGGCGGTTTAGATTTTATTCCAACGGAACAAATTTCCAACATGTCCCTGAATTGCTTGAGGAGGTGAGTTGCAACTCCCAATAAAACTATAACCGAGCCACAGATGGATGAACCATTGGTAGCATTGGATCTGAGGCACTGGGTTTTAACTAGTGGGGGCCATCCACTATCCATCCATTGCCTAGAAAATAATTTTTTGGAGGATCTATGAAACTAGCGATTTTCTTAGTGAGGCACACTACAACTTTTTAACAAGAGGTCGATTTCCAAGAAGACTATGTCAGGTGATTGTGGGTAGATTGGTCATGCGGGCCTTTGCCAAATAGACATGTGGGAGATTAGGGAACTATGTTATGATTCTTGGTTTGGATTTTTTTCCCCAGACCAAATTGTCAACATGTCCCTTAATGGCTTGAGCACGTGAGATGTAACTCACGATAAAACTCTAACTCTTCGTTTGATGGAAAAATCGTTAGTTGCATTAGATTTGGGGCATCGGGTTTCAGTTATTCAGGTCGGTCTGTTGTCATTTCATTTCATAGAAAAGAATTTGTCTGAGGATCTCTGAAACTAGGGTTTTTCTCAGTGAGGAACAGTGCAATTTCTAAATAAGACGTCGATTTTCAAGAACATTGTGTCGGGTAATTGTGGGTAGTGTTCTCTCCTGGGACTTGGCCAAATAGATGTTTGGGAGATTACAAAAATCCATTAAGCTGCTTGGTTTGGATTTTATGACCCTAGACCAGATTTCCAACATATCCCTCAATGCCTTGAGAAGGCGAAATGCAAATCACAATAAAACTCTATCCAGACCTCACATGGAACAACCAGGTTTGAGCTAGTGGGGCCCCTCTTTTGTCATTGTATTTCCCAGAAAAACATTTTTTGAAGGATCCTTGAAACTAGGATTTTTCCCACTGAGGCATAGTGCAATTTCTGAACAAGAGATCGATTTTCAAGAACATTGTGTCGAGTGATTGTGGGTGGTGTGGTCATGTGGGCCTTGGCCAATTAGAGATGCGAGAGATTGTGAAACTATGTTATGTTTCTCGGTTTGTATTTTATACCCTTGGAACAAATTTCCAACATGTCCTTGGAAGCATGTGGAACAGAGTTGCAATTCGTGGTAAAACACTAATCGAGCCTTGGATGGAAAATTCATCATTTTTATTAGATCTAAGGCACCGGTTTTCAACTAGTGGGGTCCCTTGACTATCATTTCATTGCTTGAAAACATGTTTGTTGGAGGATCTTTGGAACTAGGGTTTGCTCAATGAGGCACAATGCAATTTCTGAACAAGTGGTCAATTTTAAAGAACATTGTGGAAGTCAATTGTGGGTAGCGTGGTCATGTGTACCTTGTCTAAATAGATGTGCGAGATCTTAAAAAACTTTTTTATGCTACTTAGTTTGAATTTTATGCCTCTTGACTAAATTTCCAACATGTTCTTGAATGCCTTGCGGAGGAGAGTTTCAACTCGTAATAAAAATGTAACTTGGCCTCAGATGGACGAGTTGCCAATTTCATTGGATCCAGGGCACCAGGTTTCATCTAGTGGGCCTCCTCCATTGTCATTTTGTTTCCAAAAAAAATGTTTGTTGGTGGGTCTCTGGAATTAGGGTTTTTCTAAGTGAGGCACAATGAAATTTTTGAACAAGAGATCGATTTTCAAAAAATCTTTGTTGGGTCATTGTGGGTAGAATGGTCATGTGGACCTTGTCCAAATAGATATGTGGGAGATTACATAACTCTGTTATGTTTTTTAGTTTGGATTTTATTCCACCTGACTAAATTGCCAACATGCCCCTGAATCGCTTGAGGAGGCAAGTTGCAACTCATGATAAATATCTAATCGGGCCTCAAATGGATGAACCATTGGTTGCATTGGATCTAGGGAACTGCATTTCAGCTAATGGGTCCTCTTCACTCAGAAAATTATTTGTTTAAGGATCTTCAGAACTAGGGTTTTTCTAAATGAGACACAGTGCAATTTTTGAACAAGAGGTTGATTTTCAAGAAAATTGTGTTGTGTGATTGTGGTAAGGTGGTCATGTCACCTTTGGACAAAACGATGTGTGGGATCTTACAAAAAATTGTTATGCTACTGAGTTTCAATTTTATGTCCTCGAACCAAATTGCCAACATCTTCCTGAATGGCTTGAGGAGATGAGTTGCAACTCGCGATAAAATTCTAACCATGACTTGGATGGATTAACCATCAATTACATTGGATATGAAGAAAAGGGTTTTAGGTCATGGGGCCTATCTATTGTCATTTTGTTTCCCATAAAATCATTTCTTGGAGGATCCTCGAAACTAGGGTTTTTCTCAATGAGGCATAATGCAATTTTTAAAGAAGAGATCGATTTCAAGAACATTATTCCAGGTGATTGTTGGTAGTGTGTTCATGTGGGCCTTGGATAAACATATGTGTGGGAGCTTATGGATTTATTTTATGCTACTCCCTTTGGATTTTATTCCTCCGGAAAAAATGCCAACATGTCCATGAATGGCTCAAGGAGGTGAGTTGCAACTCGTGATAAAACTCTAACCATGCATCAGATGGAAGAACCATCAATTGCATTGGATCTAAGGCATCGATTTTCATCTAGTGGGCCCCCTCAGTTGTCATTTTTTTTCCTGAAAAAGAGTTTGTTGAAAGATCTTCGTAACTAGGGTTTTTCTTAGTGAGGCACACTACAATTTCTTAACAAGAGGTCGATTTTCAATAACATTGTTTAGGGTGATTATGGGTAGCTTCGTCATGTAGGCCTTGGCCAAATAGACATGTGGGAGCTTAAGAAACTCTATTATACTTCTCGCTTTGGATTTTACACCCCCATACTAACTTGCCAACATGTCCCTTAACGGCTTGACTGGGCGATTTGGAAATCATGATAAAATTATAACTAGGATTCGTATGGAAAAACCATCAACTACATTAGATTCAAGGCATCGGGTTTCATCTAGTGGGGCCCATCCATTTTCATTCTATTTCCTAAAAATGTGTTTTCTCGAGCATCTTCAGAACTAGGGTTTTTCTCACTTGGGCATAGTGCAATTTATGAACAAGAGGTTAATTTTCAAGAACATTGTGTTGGTTGATTGTGGGCAGCATGGTCACTTGGGCCTTAGACAAATAGACGTGTGGGGGATTATGGAACTTTGTTATGTTTCTTAGTTTGGATTTGATGCCCCCAGACCAAATTTCCAACATGTCTATGAATTCCTTGAGGACGTGAGTTGTAACTAGCGATAAAACTCTAAACTGGCCTTCGATCGATGAACCATTAGTTTCAATTGATCCATGTCACCAAGTTTCATCTATTGGGGCCCCTTCACCTTCATTTTGTTTCCAAGAAAAAAGTTTGTTGAAGGGTCTTCGGAACAAGGGTTTTGCAAAATCAGACACAGTGCAATTTATGAACAAGAGATAGATTTTCAAGAAATCTGCATCGGACAATTGTGATTAGCATGGTCCCTTGTGTCTTAGCTAAAAAAACTTGTGGGATCTTACACAACTGGGTTATTATTCTCAGTTTGGATTTTATGCCCCCCGACTAAATTGCCAACATGTCCCCAAATGGATTGAGGAGGCGAGTTGCAACTCATGATAAAAATATAAATTGGTCGCAGATGGATGAACCATTTGTTGAATTAGATATGAGGCATTAGGTTTCATCTATTTGTCTCCCTCCGTTGTCATTTAGGTTTTTTGAAAAGCATTTATGGAGGATCTTTGGAACTAACGTTTTTCTTAATGAAGCACAGTGCATTTTCTGAAGAAGAGGTCAATTTTTAGAAACATTATGTTGAGTGATTTTGGGTAGGATGGTCATATAGGACTTGGACAAAAAAAGATGAGGGAGCTTACGACACTCCATTATGATGCTTGATTTGGGTTTTATTCCCCCGAAAAAAATTTCCAACATGTTTGTGAATGCCTTGAGGAGGCGAGTTGTAAATCGCGATAAAAATCTAATCGGGCTTTAGATGGATGAACCGTTGTTTGAATTAGATCCAAGGGACCATGTTTCATCTAGTTGGGCCCCTCCGTCATGATTCCATTTCTTGGAAAATAATTTTTAGAGGATATCTAAAACTAGGGTTTTGCTAAATGAGCCACAGTGCAATTTCTGAACAAGAGTTCAATTTTCAAGAACATTGTGTAGGACGATTTGAGAAGTTGACCCTGTAGACTAGAGATCAAAGGCCAAGCCTTTGAAAGCTTTGAGATTTCCTTTATTGAAGGTAAGGGGATCTGTAGAGGAGAAGAAACCACAATAGTTGTTGGATTGGCTTTGGAAATATATATGGGCCATCGGATCAAACCCAGACAAGAGGAGAAGCACAGTCAAGAGGTGATCATATTCAAGTCATTAGTTTCGAGCACCGAAAAATGTGATCTGTAGATCTCATAATTCATAGATTCGACATGTCTGGAAAGATTGGTCCTTGTGTTTCCAAGAAGAGAAGACCCTAAAGCTCAAAGTCTTGAAACATATCTCATCCATAGATCACAGAGTGAAGAAGGGCCATTGATTGTTAATCCATTCGACACTTCGACTACCTAGGAGAATTTGGAGGTAATCGTTGCACAGTGGTTGAAACCATGAAGCTTCGAAGAGTCTGATTTAATCTTCGTCATTGATCAAATAGGTAATTCTCAGCTGTAGATCTTCGTCCTTTGCCAATTCAGTGTTCAGGTGTTCGAGATTTTGGTGGTGGTCATTTGGAGAAAGGAACCCCGAAGCTCCGAAGCCTGGAATTAATCATAGTTCTTAACTGCAGGAGCAGTGCAAGTCACAGATCACAGTTCAATGTTTGGTTTTCCAGGGGGCATTGTGTGTTGGAGTCGTGTAAGCCTCTGAAGCCTAGAGACGCATATTAGATCTTACTCGTAGATCATGGAGGGAGGATAATCCTCTCCCATCATCTAATTCAATAGTTTCAAATCTAACCATTGATGTTAGAGAAGTGTAATTATAGGGAGAGGACCTACACCCATCGATCACGTCACCTTTATGACCAGGTTCTTCCGGTAACCACTCTAAGCAATTGGAGCATTGTGTTTGGTGAATCCTTTAGAGCGTCAAAGTGTCATAGCCCCTAATATCTCCTTTCAACTAAGCACTTGGTTATAGCCCAAGGTCATATTCCATTATCTTTGGGGAAAAGGGGTTAGTGCCCATGGTATAAACCAGGGAGTAAACGGAGCTTAGTATAAGCACCCATGGTTTTTTTGTGGACCTGCATAAGAAAATGAAAGGGCTTGTGTGCATCAGAGAGGATCCAGTGAGGATTCGAGAGATGATTCAACTTATGTGAATAGTCTTAGACCAGGAGGTTGTGCGATCCCATAGGGGGTTTCCATCAGGAGGAGACTATGGTAGTGAGGGTAAATCTAATTGTTAACACAAGTAACCAAACTTCCCCGCCACATCGTTCTGGAAAATTTTATATGGGGACATATATCCTTTTGATGCTTATGTATGATCTTGAAGGCTATTAATTGTGTTGTGAATATCAGGGATTACAACCCCATGCTCCCCCCCTGCATGTGCCAAACTAGGTGTATACTTCCTCCTATGCGTCCTATGTTTTCTTGATGGTAACTTTTGGATCCTCACGATAGGTGGGAAGACTTGACACTTTGTTTATTGTATAATGATCAATGGGGTAAGGATTATCCTGCCATATATAACCTCCATACAATCTGGTGAGGAGGAAGAAAACACATTCCTGAACTGTTGGGGCTTAACCCAAATGGAGAGAGTTGAGAAAGATAAGGATTCCATAATTTCACAGGGGCCTCACCCGACTCTGAATGACCACCTTCTCTATACCATGATATTTCTAGAAAATGCATGCATACTTGTCGAATTTTATTTATGGGAACTAGTTTGGGTCGTGCACATTATAATCTCCACATTTGAGAAGTGGGACTTTTCCCAATTTTGGCCCTTGAAAATCTACTCTGGATGGCATAAGTGGTTCTAGAATTGGATATTCTTTTATTTCTTTGGCATTCTTTCTTGCATGGGGTTTACTCAAGGAATCCATCCTAGTTCTGGATGACCATGGCTTCTTAACTCTGATCTGCAATTGTGAAACACCTATGAGGGATTAACAACATGGGACAACTCACCTAGTGTAGGGCCAAGGGCAATATGATCTTCTAGTCACTTTCCAATACGAGATGAAAGAATACTATGGGAGATGACTAGTGGGGGATAAAAGGAAGAATCAATGAGACAAACTAATACATTTATTTAGGACTATCGTAATATTAATGTTGCATGATGCCCAACTGACTTTCAAGTTACTTCCCAGTCCTCATTATCAATTGACCCATAACCTCCTTGAATTCTCTCCATCGAAATTGTTTTAGTGTACAAAGATCAATCTCTGCAACCGTAATTCCATCCTTTCTGTCGGCCAGTGTAATTAACTCTTTTCTTATTCTAAATCAGGGAAATCTCTCCCATTACAATTGCATTAATGACTCAATCTTTCTAGAAATAGATTAAATCTATGTGGTGTAACTATTTGTCACATCCACCATTATTTCAACCAAACATTTTTGTCATTGAATATTTCAATACGATGTTGATGGATCTATACATATGCAGGTATTGTTCTTTGGGTAGTGCCATGCATGACTCCTACACACCCCTACATTAGTTTTTCAAGTCTTAATCTATCGTGCTGACCCCTGGTGGGTGGTGATGCTTTTTCACAGGGATGATGTTTCTCAATATGGGGGCATCCACTAACCTACCAATCTTTCCTTAATCCTATGTATCGCATATGTTTTCTCAATAGGGGTTGGAGGGAGTGAACATGTAAAATTTCTTTCTAACAAAGAACGTTGAGTTTTTATATATATGTTTCACGCATCCCATTGTTGCTTGGCCGGCCAACGTCTCTCATAGGAACACATGTATTGTAGGATGTCTACCCCTTTCCTGAACCTTTCTCGGATGGAATCTTCCATAGCTTCCCATTCATGAAGCTATGTCTGATACCCTTCCCACCACCACACGAGTATACCTATTAACATGGTATCAAGGATGTGTATCCGAGGAAGAGGGGAGTATGCTGCATGCAAAAAATGAAAGTATTGACTCAATCCATCACATCAAATCAATAGATCCAAAATTCATCTTAGGGCGTAGCAGTGGTCATGCACATGCACCGCCTATTAGCGACTTCATAAAATTTTATGTTACCACCTCTACATGGAATCCTTTGAATTAGTATCATATGACTTCACATGTCTCCAACTCAGCTCCCCATCTGTTGAGGGATTGATGTAATCTTCCCTGCGCCCTCTGATCTGGTATATATTTTCAATGACAGAGCTATATGCATCCACATTCACTGGCTCATTTTACCTGTCAATTAATTTGGATCTAATGGCACAATAACATGCAAGGTGGTTGCCTCTAATGACATCTGTATTTTCTTCATATTCAACTCAACATTGTTGTCAAAGGCCAAATCAATTCCAAGTAGGTCAGGGTAGGCATCAAATTCATCTATTATATCTATCACTTCAAAGGCTTCCTTCGTCTTCACCCTTTTTATGTTCACTTCAACCTACTCCATTCAGCCTATAGGAAAAAAATTATATTGACTTGCCAGCTGAAGCTTAATCATCAACCACACCAGGTTTGGTTTACCGAACAAATCCTAGGATTTCTTAGACAAGATTTTCATTTCAGATCCTAGATACAACATGACAACATCCATCTCATAGCTTCCAAATTTAGGTGTCATCTTGAACTCTCTTCCTGTGCACTTTTTTTTACTGACCTGGCACATGTCCCTTTCTAGTAGGGGCTTTGATATAGTTATAACTCTCCCTTCTTCCCCCATGCAGGTTTCTAGCATATGCATAAACATTTTCACAACAGTTTCTACTTCATGACCCATGTTGCACAATCCTTCTTCTTTCACCATGCACTTCAGCTCTTTATGCACATGCTGCTCTATTTCCTTCTATTCATTTCAGCATAATTCTTCTTGTATGAAATCCTCTTCTAGTGACCTTTGTGTCATGTGATGTATCTCCTCACGCACATGAGTTTTCTCCAAAGACATGTATGTGGCACGATGTAACTCTTCACAGGTTCGAGCTTCCTCCAACAACCTACGTGTCACATGTTGTACTTCCTCCTAGACTCGGGCCTCTGATAGAAACCTTTGTGTTGTGCGTTGCAACTCTTCTCGTGCTAATTGTTCCTCTAAATCCTTATGTGTCTTGCGTACAACCTGCTTCTTTTGTGAAACACCAAACTTAGGAGGGAATTGTGATGCCTTTCTAATCTACCCCTCCATCCTTTGGTCTAAAATATCTCCATGCTCAACTTCTCTTTCTAATATTCATCTATGCTCCTCTCTGGAACAACATTCCCTTCCAAACTTCCTCTTGTTGCGATCTCTTTCCTCTTCATTCTGGTTCTAACCCCTCATCTCATTCCCCTTTCTATCTTTTTTTCTCTTCTTTGTTATGCTTTCTTCCTTAAATCAACTCTTCTTGTGTATCTTTTACTTCTTTCTATCCTCTGATATTTTTTCTCCATTCTCTCTCTGACCTCATCTCAACATCTTCTGGATCCTCCTCAATGGATTCATATCATCTCTCTCTCTTCTCCCCCTTCTTTTCACCCCCCTCCAAAAAAAAAAAAAAACAATACACTCTAGGAGAGTCTACTTAGCCATCCTATCGATATCCATGCACATCAACATTTTCTTCATGAAAAACATCTTGATCCACAGTAGGAATTCTTATAGAATCTTTCTCTGAGGACCTTTAGCAAACTTTCTTTCATCCTTGCTTAAAGAATCATTGTATTCTACAATAAACTTAATAATGTAGTCGTCCTTTACCTGAGCAAACCAAAAATCAATTGCTCGACCCACTTATTATCCAATTTCTTCATCCTATCAATTGTGATTTGATCTCAAACTTGTGTTTCTTAAGGCCTTAAAGCGGTATTGGTAGCATTCTTCCTCTTCAACCATTCATACAATACACATGGAAATTCAACAAAGAAAATATCATGCATAACATTGTATATATACCTATTCTTCCATCGTTCAACATCAATGATCATACCTTCAGTCTCTCACCAAGAATACTCATCTTATTTCACAGTAAACCAATCTAGTATTTCCTTCTGAGATAGATACAACCTCATTCTCTGCCTTTGTCATTCAATACAAAACCTTCAGGTCCTAGCAATGAAAATATTTTTTGGCCCACTTGTGTGCATCCTTCTTAATGTTGGGGGGTTGATTACCTAGGGTTAATCCAGACTTCACCAACAAAAACCCCAAGGCATCGACATATCAATCCCCTATCAAATACTAAAGTATGTATCACTCGATATGCAATGAGAATCACAAACACCATTTGTTCTTGTGTCAGTGATGAGGGGTTAAATTACACAAGGAATCCACTCAGGATAACATTCATACATTCCATTGCAAGATACTTAAATATCAACAACATATAACATTAACACACACATTGATTGGACACATAATCAACATAATAAACGACATGAATAGATGAAACTTGTATTTTATTCATTCCAACAATCACATACATGGACGACCAAGTGACTCATCATTTATTAGAAATAGTACCCTGCACTCTCATACATTCTCACAATAACTCATTACAAAACTTGTTCCATCTACTAAGAAAACTTAGAGCGAATCTCCTAAATGAACAACAATCGACCACAACAATGGAAATAGCCTTAGCAACAACAACATCAACCTCTTCTCTTCTCTCGAACTCTATCACTTTCAACTTTGCTCCACTCACTCTACTAACTTTCAGTCTCGCACGCTTCTACCACTTGCATCTAGTCCAAATAGCCTCTTTAGAATCATGGAAGTCTTATCTAACTTGCCAGCTCATCCATTAACTGACTCCATGATCTCTCATACTTCCTAAGGTAATCATTTGCAGAGATGTCCCAAAGATCCTCTTCTTTATTCCGACATGCATATGGTATCTTCTTGATTTTTCGCATGCATAGTAGGACTCAAGTTAGCGCAAACAAATTATGTCATCTATTGTGTATTTTTTGGTGTGCACACAAAACTATGATGCAGGCATAACTATGTTTGTGCACACATAGAATCATTATCCCAAAAGTTTCCATCTTATCCAGGCATCATCTAAGTTGTTAACTCAAGGTGAAATCATAAATCAATAGAGATAAGCATGGGTATTCTCATTAATCCATGTGATTTGTCATTTTTATTATCCATTGAGATTTCTTTGACTCATCAATGGAGGTATTAAAATATGCAACTAAGATAACTTCAAAATCAGAAATTGGTTGT
>JASDQU010213183.1:5256-16964 GCA_032191745.1 Picea mariana
TATATATATATACAAATACCACACATCACATTAAATGATTTCCCCATTTATACTAGGTTGTACTAAAGTTTCATCAATTAGTTACTATTTTCACAAATGTGCGCTCGTTCAATTAGAAAAAGGTGGCACGATGAATCATCATGGGACCATATTATTAACTATTTATATAATTAAATCACATTATTTGATATAATGAAAAATATCAATAAGTATATTAAAATATATAATAAATGTTTTATTTTAATTTCATGTTTATATTAAGTTTAATAAATGTAATAAAGTTAAAATTTAGAGGGGTAGGGTAGGGTATGTATCTCTATAAATTTTAATAGTCAAATTACTATGTGAAAAAGGTTTTTTTGTCCCACAAACAAGGGGTCCTTATATACCAATTCAGTTTCTAGCTTGGTCGTGACTTTAAAATTAGATCATCATCATCATCATCATCATCATCATCATCATCATCATCATCATCATCATCATCATCATCATCATCATCATCATCATCATCATCGAAGGTGAATACATATATTGATATGGGAGATTACTAATACCAATCAACTAGTATTTATATCGATCACTTCCATCCATAATATCCACCGACATTTACAATGTTAATCAACACACATCACATAAAGATCAAAGTATGCACATACATTTTTCCTTGCATTTCTACTAGGTTCAAGATGATATTATGATGGGAGATAGTGAAATGAATTGAAATGGAGCACATTATTACTAATTGATATTGGTATTAATATCTCCACAAAACTTAAGCAACATCATGAAAAAATATTGTTACCAATTGATACCATTATTTATATTTACCCATTTCTTTCATATTGAACAATATTTACTCATATAAATCAACATATTAAGATTTATGTTTATTGATAATTTTTTTTGAAAATTTATGTGGATAAATTGAAATCAATTTTATTTATGTCAATTAATGTTATTATACATATTATTCCACATATTATGATCGACTAAGATTTGTGTTTATTGATAAAAAATTTTTGAAAATTTATGTGGATAAATTGAAATCAATTTCATTTATGTCAATTAGTGTTATTATACATATTATTCCACATATTATGATCGACATGATAATATGTGAATTGATACTATTCTTGAGATATTGTTATCTGAATTGATACTATTCTTGAGATAATGTTATCTTGATATGACATATTATAATCAACAATACACTATTGTTATTAATCCTTGTCCAAGGCAAGCAAGCCACTCTAATTCTGCTTTGAATTATTATTAATTCATGTTTACTTTTAATACATCTATTTTATTTTTAACTTTATAGCATGGTTTGTAATTTTTTTTATTAAATATTTTAAAAAAAGTATTTGTTTTCAATTTTATTGGTTTTAACCTTCAAAGTCTTATTGCAAGCTTTATTCCTCCCAATGTATTGTATTCATTGTATATCCTAACTTTTTAAAATGATATGCATTTTAATCCTAATTTTTTTAGAATGATATACAATCTACAATTTGTTCATTCTTTTCATTGTTACATATAATCTAAGTTCTAAGTTTGGTGCATTAACACTTAGCATTAATGCTTCTGTCATAACCTTATCCTGCGCCACAACACCATGATATACTGTATTCATCATCGTTTTTCCAAAGTTCGGTGCATTAACACTTCTGTCACATTCTTCCATTCTACCTTCTGCATTCCAAAACTTTATCATGCACCATTGCACCATGTTGTACTACCTTCATCACAACCTTCCCATATGGTAGCTAATCCACCTTCATTGTCTTCTACGTGCCAAAACATTATCCTGCACCACCTCACCATGCTGTACTAACTTCATCATCGCCTTCCCATCTGTTCACTACGCCACCTTCATCAACACGATTCCTGTCAAGTATTTCAATTATTATTTGTTTATTTCAATTATTGAACTTGCCAGAACAACATAAATTAGAGAGCTAAATATAGAAGCTTAGCAAACCTGGTTGGCTCACTCAAATGAACGAATGCAGAATCTGAGTCTCATTTTACTGACCTTGGTCTGTTCCCTACGCAACCCATCTTCTCTAGTTGGTGCCTCCATCCGTTCCTCTATATCATTAGCTTTTGTGGAATTCACATCCAAGATCGTTATGGGCAGGTTCAACCTGCGCTACCTTCTCAATTGCTCCTTTCACACCTTATAGAAATGCTATTACACTGCGACGACAACATATGAAATATTTTTATGGTACGACTTACTTGGGAATGCCTTGGATTGAACATGTGGAGGAGTCAGAACGTATGGAATTATTATTTGGCTTATCATCCATCTTCTCATTGACCAATCGCCATCAGCATCATGACCATCTGGGTAGAGCCTAGGGTTGAAGAAAAAATCTAGAGTAGGAAGGCGAAGGTCCTAAGTAGTTAATGAATGACTGTAAATCAGTTCAACATAAAAAATGGTTTAAGTATATTTTGAGGCATTGAGTTGGAAATGCCTGTTTCACTCACCTATTGACTGTAATGGATGTTTTTTTAAGGATTTTTATATTTTCATATAATTGCAGAGTGGTGTGTCAAAATGGTTAATTATATTTTCATATAATTGCAAAGTGGTTAATCAAAATTTCCTTCTTATTTTTAGAGCTATTTTATACAATATAATATATTTTGAGATTACAGTTAATGATTACATGCAATTAACCAAAATTCTGGTCCTGAAGCAAGATTTGTCTTATACACGTAGATCATATTGTTCATTCGTGTCGAGGTCGTAGGAAACATGAAATTTTGAGTCATGTCAAGAATTTAATGAGCATTAGTGAAATGAATAAACTTAATGGGAATTTGTTTTCGGCTTGTGGTTGCATTTGAATAAGTAGGAGGTCTATACGAATCTGGTAAGAATTGGCTCCCAATTCGATGGATCTGAAGTAGGGGAGGAGCATGGTTATTATGGTCGAATGTGGCAACAATGGAATAGTACTGAAAATAATGCCAAATCTGAGAGGAGTAGTCAACATAATCTCGAATATGCATGGCCAACTTGTGTGAAATTGGATTTGAAGGTAGATTGTGTTGTTATTACTCTCTTTTAAAATAATTTAAAGGTTATTTATGGAGATGCAAAAGCCTTGTTGGATATCTTGTTCTGGGATCACCTAGGAAACCCAAATCATGGCTCAGATCTTCAAGTTTTGGGGCTCCTTGGGTTATCTTTGGTGACCTCTATGATTTTGAAGTTTGCTCTTGTTCCCTGTGATTTTGATTCTCTAAACCTTGCGGAAAATTCTGGGGGGGTATTGCAAGCAGTCCATAGGTCCAACGTGACTTTATTTGCTCCTGTAAAAGAGGCACTGGATATTTCCTTCTTTAGCACTCAAATAATTTTTTCAAGGGATATTTTAGGTGTTTGACATAACATGGAAAATCAAGATATGTATGAATCCCTTGACGAGGAAATGGATATAAGTTAAGTCAAGGAAATATATCGTTTGAACATCTAGGTGAGTTCTCTCAGTGCCACAACATCGTTCACCTTAGCAACTCTAGTTCAACATCAAGCTCTAATTAGCCATCTCTAGGATGAAGTGGACTTTTTGCGAAGTCAATTGGTTTCATTCTAGCTTCAACTATCTCAACGGGATGAGGAACATGGTAATTCTCTTTCTGAAGAAATAAATAGAGGAATGGTTTCACAAGAGCCGATGTCTCTTCTAGATTTGAATGCTTCCATGGAGACTGTAGAGGACAAGGACAAGCCAGAAAATGAAAACGGTCCAGATCCAACAAAAAATAATTAAGTATGTTTTGTCTATCATTATGTATAAACAATATTTATTACTGACTCTATACTGTCCAATTTAGAAGTAGTATTAGTAACTAGTTAAACAATAGCATGAGGATATATTTTTGATTGATTGAAGCTTTAGTAGAGCTGGAATTTTGGATTATGGAACACTTTTTGTACTTTGTAGTCTAGGCCACGCCTTTTTGTGAATAAAAATCCACTAGATTATGTGAAAAATAAATACTAATATTAATAAAAATTACGTATATGTATTTTTATAAAATAGTACTAATATTAATAAAAAAATATAAAAAAAAACTACCAAAATATATGGTTTTACTTGCCATATGTAGTGGACATGTGATCAAAGTTTTATGTGATTAAAGTTTTATGTTTTAATGAGGTGAATAATTTTTCCATCATGCAGTGGACATGTGATTAAAGCTTTATGTTTTATGTGGTTGAGATGTGATTATATAACCTCCTAATTAGTCATGAAAGTGGTAAATGCTTAACGACTTCTTATAAAACTTTATAACATTGAATAGTTTTATTATTTGCCTCGTTATACCTTGGAGAACATGTTTTCTTTTATAAGTGTGTCATTTCTTGGGTCAATTTGTATCACTGAGTACCTATCTTAAATAACATTGTTCACATCATAACCATGCTAGACATTTTCTACCTCCCTTGTATCATTCATTCCATCCATATGAAAAATATTTTATCCTGATCATGTATGATTTTTCAAAGGTCAAAATAAAAGGTCCAAATGATAAAATACTGAATCAATAAGCCAAATAGGTTAGAAGTGAAGCGATAAAGTCAAAATCCAAAATGTAAAGCTTGAGCAATAACAACTCACTATGAGGTCAATGCTCATAGTCCCTAGGTTTTCTATGAATATCTAAATAAAAATGGACTTGTTCGATAAAATGGAAACTTAAAGAAAAATGCATAAAGGGTTAGTAATAAACATTGTCTAGGACATGTAACTCAATACTAAGCTCCCTCACAAGGGCTATTATATGAAAAAATCTAGCTCATGAAAACTAGATGAATGAACAAATGAATAAAAAGACCTATGCATGTCTAAGACTTTGAGGGTCATCGAATGAATTTATTTCCCTTCTCTATCATCATTAGTATTCATATTTACCTATATTTCACCTAGGTACTTGGGAAATATGGGTTGTCCTAGGACTTGGTGCATGCCGAAGGGTTAATGTTGTTCCCCTTGGTAAGACTTAGGAAAATATTAAAACTAACCCCTATTTGTTATGTTGTGTTAAGAGGTGTCACTAGGTGATACCATATAATGGATTGATAAGAGGCTAGACCAATCACTTCAAGTGGGTAATGTGTATTGGGATACATGTACCATACCTCAAGATATACGACACCATATTGGGAGTTATGATGTTTCATTGGGATTTGTGTACTCATATATGATCATATCTACAGGCATTGGGATCCATGCCATTTTCCTTGGTATCCATGTACTACATTGGGATACATGTCATTGCAATGGGATCAGTGATAATGCATTGAGACATGACAAAGATGTTACACTACACATGCCACATCGACCAATCAAATTCATTATCCTTGCTCAGTTGGAAATTGCATTCACACATGACTTATTAGCTCTCCTTGGACCACATGTGGGGGTTATTAATGCATTGGAGGGATTGGTTGCAAATTATGGAGGTGATTACATGTGATTATTTCAACCTTGTAATTATTTAGCATGACTTATTGTTGATTACTTGAGGAGTGCCCACCTATAGGAGGCCACACGTGCCATTTCTCTTGACTTTTGACTTGGATGTCTCACATGTGTGAGGGATAACACCATCACTTTGAGGTTGTTATTTCTCACTTGGACCACTCCTTTTCTTTAGGGAATTAGTTGGTAGAGGTTGGAGGTCTTTGGACCATTTTTTACCCCTCTTTTCACTATTTGATGTGACAATGGCGCTATTTTTTAGGGGTACACCTCATTCTTTCTCTCTCTATCCCACATGTGTGGCATTTATCATTTATCATTTATCATTGAGGGATTTTTTATATGATTTATTGTATTTTACCATGGTTTTGACTGGGTTAATGGTTTTGAGCTCATTGTATTGAGCTAGCACATTCTATTGTATTGTTTTTGAGGAGGCTCTTCACCTATAAAAGGAAGAGTCACCCTTTATTTAAAATAATTAGATATTAATGATAAAAATTGTTTAAGGAGTTATTTGTGAATCTTTTATTTTCTTGAGTGAATGCTAGTGTTTTTCAAGGGTTAAATAAAGTAATTTTCAGGGTTTGATAGAAGACAAGGGATACAAGGTCAAAGAGGGGTGAAATGCTCCACTTGGAAGGGATCTCAAGGTAATATGTTCTAAACTCCCCCATTTCATCATTGAAGGTATTGTTCATTGCGTTAAGGTAGGATTCCCTAGGGCTCGGTACTTTTTCCTTGGACAACATTTGAGTTCACCTTGCTAGTACTCAGAGAGGCTCTTGATGGACCAATCCTCCCATCCAACCCTAGGAAACTCTTGAGGGGAAATCCAAGCACCATCAACATTGTCTCATACTAAGCCCTAGACTTCACCTTGATTTGACATAGAGATCCCATAGCACTCCAAAGGCACTGGTCTATCATTGTGTTTAATCACCTAAAAACCAAAATTGACTTTTTCGTTTTGTCCTCTTTTTTTTTTTTTGACAATCTAGGGTTTCACCATGTACTATATTCATGCTAGATTGTCTTAAGCCTCATTGTAATATATTTCATTTAATTGATGCTAGTCATTATTCATTGAATGCCTTTGTTGTTAGCATTTAATGTTTTGATCCATTTGTGTCTTCACTTATTTACCTTCAAGATCAAACCCTAGGTATCTAATTTGCACCTTTAATTCAGATCTGATGCAATCCTCTTGTGCAGCTCTAATAGCCATGCTTGGAGGTTTTTTCTTGAGCCATCAATGTGTTAATTTCTTGTTTTCCTATTTCTAAAGTTTTTGAATACATTTTCATGTGGATAAGAGTCGAATTCCTATGATTCATTCATCTCATCAATATGGATACTCTACACAATTAAAATAATTATTTCTTGCAATTATAATCACATGGAGATCAAACTTCATTTCTTTGCACATTAAACAATGTGAAGGGGTTTCTTTGTTTTTAGATGGGTTTCATTTCTTCGTTACTTGTTGTGGAAATCCAAGACCAATGCAAACTACTGATGCTAATGTACTATAACATTTTACACCAATCAATTGAGAACTTTATCTTTAGGTTTGGTTCATTTATATAATAGTGACAAGGCAAATGATCAACCAACCAATACACTTTGATCGTGCTTTGTTTTTCTTTGCAATTACAATGAGACAAATAAAAATGCACTCTACAATTTATATGTGCATGCAAAAAAAATCATTTAACTTTTCCTTTGCCTACACACACGTCTCTCTCTCTCTTTGATTGTGCTTTGTTTGTCTTTGCAATTACAATGAGACAAATAAAAATGCACTCTACAATTTATATGTGCATGCAAAAAAAAATCATTTAACTATTCCTTTGCCTACACACACACATCTATGTGTGTGTGTGTGTGTGTGTGTGTGTGTGTGTGTGTGTGTGTGTGTGTTTTCACAAAAGAAAATAAATTTTATTTCACGAGTGTGAAACATACATATTACTGTTTGGCAACTTAGGACAAAATGATTGATAATCATTGATTTTCTCTCCGTTCAAAAAATTTCAGAAACATTCAAAATCATACATTACAGTCCATATGCATTACAATAGAGTCTATCCAAAATTGTTGTAATATATAGAACTCTTAAAAATTTGTGAATGATAGAATTATAAATAGAAGTTGAACTCCTTAACAAACTAGTCATCGATGAATTCTTGTAGAACCATGTTGCCAACTTTTAACTCTAGGGCTTCTTTACATAAAATTTCAACTTGACTATTGATTTCTATGAGAACATGGGTACAACTGTACCAGGCCAAGGGCTCAAAGATACCTTTGATTTGTCTTAAAATGGGTTTAAGAATCTGCACATGACATTCTACAGAACCAAAACTCCAGTCAATGATAACCAGCGAGTCACCAATTTTTTTTAGTTTCTAGAACTTTAAGAAATCTGCTTGAAATAATAGAGCCCACAAGGACAAAAGCTTTACGTTGTTGTTAGAACCAAGAACAAGTGAGTATCTTATGTTATAATAATGGTTCTTTGTAAGGAACAAAACAAACCCTACACCGGATCTGGTAAGATGATCATGACTTGCCGCGTCGAAAAAACCCCATGCTACAACATCCAAAATTGTGGGCATGATCGACACACGAGGCTTGATTGACTTGGGAATCTGTTTGAATTCCCCTACCATCTTACTAACTAATCCTTATACCACCTCCACTGGTAGGTTGGTGTTTTGAAAGATGACACTAATTTGAGCCCACCATATAACATAACAGTAGAAGATTGTGTTGGATTACTGAGAGGGGTGGTGAATCAATAATAGAGCATTTTAATCCTTTTTAACCATATAATCCAAGTGTTATATCAATGCATCATTATCATCCAATAAATGCAGAGTAAATAAGAAATGAACAAATGAACAATCATACACATACACAATACACCAGTGTTTTATGTGGAAACCCAAAGCAGGAGAAAACCATGAAATGCTTTTTCTTATATGTCTTGAATAATTACATTCATTGGAAGCACCAACTTCCTTTGTTTTCCAGCTGCAACTAGAAGGAGGTTCCAACCCCCTAGTTTCTCAGGCTACAACCTGAGGGAAGCTCCAACTCCCCAATTCTCTAGCTACAACTAGAAGGAGGCTACAACCCCCTTATGTTCTCTAGCTACAACCACTTGTCCTTGCCCTATCCAACCGCCCTGACATATAAGTAAAATGATGGAACTAATGTCACACTATCACTGTGAGATATACTGTTGTAAACCAGTACCAATCAACCTGCACCAAATAACCTATACCAATAATCTGAACCATGCATCAACCTGTACCTCAACCTATAATCAAAATGTAACATAAACAAGTGAATCAACCATGCACCAACCTATACCAAACAACCTGTAATCAACCTGTACCATAAACAAGTGCATCAACCATGCACCAACCTGTACCATGAACAAGTGAATCAACCATGCACCAAGCCTATACAAATAACCTGTCACAATAACTTTTCCATAAAAACCTATCACACGAACCTATCTCATCAATATTATAAACCAAATCAGATCTAATCACCAAGACAACTCTCAAATATGTGCATCAACCAAGCATAACACAACAAATCATAATCATCACCAAGATCAATATGTTTTTCTAATAATACAAGTATGCTACATCATCCATAAACCATGTGTCAACAATACTACTAACAATTTCCTCCAACCATGTACCAAGCATGTACCAATCATGTATCAACTACTCATCAACTATGGCTCATCAAGATGTACCAACATCATCAACTATACACCTCATGTATGTGCCAACTCATCAACTACTTGTCTCAACCATGTACCCAACATGTACCTCAACCAAAATCCCTCATCAATTTCATCATCCAAATCTGATTTGTAACTCTATAATAGAACTGGTGTATATGATCACATACCTACAAACCTTCCTTAACTTTAACAACAATAGACTAGCATTTTCATCAAACTTTTCTTTAGTCTCACATGACTAGTTTTGGATTAGTCAACAACCCGAACTTGAAATAATCATAAATATGTACCTGTAATGAATAAATAGTTGAAACTGATATACAATGTTCTTCAATGTGTTTTATGAAATTTCTCCAGGTTTCACTACTTGGAACCTCTCAAAAAAGGAGTTATAGCAAAAATGGCATACCTTGCTGAATTCTGGATTATTCTAGATAGTGACCTTGTAGAGCATGCCCTGTATGGAATATTTTTTGAATCAATATGAACATGTTACAAATAATACTAAAGAATTTACTCTAACAAACACATTTGGTCTTACTGAATTTGGATCTGTAATGAAGAAGTTATGACGTTTTTACCCGAAACACCTGTTTTAGACTAGTTTCAGGACTAGCCAGAAACCCTATTTTCCACGGAGTGTAACTCCAAAAATAAAATGAACCACAAGCTGAATTTTACCAGGATATGTTTCCTCAATGGAATAGGAATTTCATGGTTTGAATCATTCTATAAAAAATTTTATTGCGGAAATGGTGAGATGACCTGTAAATAACATACCTTAGAAAGGATCATCAAAAGAATTTATCCTCCCTTGAATTCCGACCTGCTTTTCTTCACCTTCCCTCTGAAAGTCAACTTATATATACTTTGGTTACCACAGTCACCTATAGATATTCAATATTCTCAAGTGTGATGTAAAATGAGAGAGCCTTGCCTCTTATTTATACTCTCCATCTTCTAGGTCACTTAACCCATTTCTAGGTCATTTAACCTATTTCTAGGTCACTTAACCCATTTATAGGTCCCTTAACCTATTTCTAGGTCACTTAACCCATTTATAGATCATTTAACCTATTTTCCTCATATTTAGGGTTAGAAAATTCTCCATTACTTTATCATTTAGATATTCCTCCTTGACTTTGTCACCTCACTTTATCATTTAAATAATCTTCTTTGATTTTGTCACTTCACTTTATTATTTAAATAATCCTTCTTGACTTTGTCACTTTACTTTATCAAAATAATAATTTAATCTTTGCAAGATCTTTGACTTCTTTGACCTTTTGGGGCTTCAAGCCAACACATGAGGGTCCTCCAACTTCGTAAGGCCATAACTCTCAAACCGTGAGGAGTGGTGTGACGTTCCACATACCATCAGAAATGGAATGACATGTACTATCCATATATAATGGTATTGCCTTCAAATATATCAAAAATCATACCATTATCCATAAAAAAAACTTGGTTCCATTACCCAATCCTGGGTTCTCCAACTTCTCATGGACATAACTCTATAACCGTGAGGAGTTATGTGATGTTCCACATGCCACTGGAAATGGAATGACATGCACTATTCATATAGAATAGTCTTACCTTAAAATATATTAAAACTCATAATATTATACATTAAAAAACCTTGGGTCCATTACCCAAACACTTTGTGCTACCAGAATTTGCTAACAGAATTTCTCCAAGGGTTGACATCAATATACAATATCACTCTCCAATAGTTGACATCAATGACAGCCAACAATCCATACCAACTATCTATCAACCTAAGCCAACTATCTGACAATCTCCCCCTTTGGCATTGATGGAAACACCAACATTGATGGAAACACCTAGTCATGATAGCATTCATGCTTATACTCTTCATCAATGTTTCTATTCCTCCCCCTTTGACATCAATTGCAAAGGGTATCTCCCTTTGGGGCTGCTCCCCCTGACTGAACTCTCCTTGGGGATGCTCCCCCTGTCTACGTGCCTTTGATTTTTCTTTGTGTTTATAATCCTCTGATTACTCTATTTCCCTTCATATGAATAATATCTCCCCCTTTGACAAAGGCTATCACTCTGAATTCATATCGCTCATTCTTCCCTTGTGACAATCGCTCCCCTTAGAAACATGCCTCTATGATCTCTCTCCAAGAATTTACCTTTGCATATGATAAATCTACCCCCCTTTGTCCTATTTATGGTGCTTCCTCATGTACATCTAAGACATATAAGATAAGCATTCAAAAGCATTCATTTTGGAGTAGAAATTACTCATAGTCTCTGGTGAAGATACTCAAGGGCTTCCCGTGGAAGCAGTTTTGTAAATATGTATGCCACTTGTTCTTTTGTTCCCACATATTCAACTCTGATGTTCTTCTTTGCAACCTGTTCCCATAGAAAGTGATACTTGATTGGAATGTGCTTCGTCTTGGAGT
>JASDQU010213187.1:22115-33163 GCA_032191745.1 Picea mariana
ACTTATCTAACCATAGGCGTACTAGTAATCATAAAGATGTGGGTCAATCTGCACCAAAAGTCGGAGAAGTGCTCCAAGTCTTTATGATCACTCTAGACAAGACCTGACACCTATCTATATATGTACTTTTTACATTGTGGAGTTGATATCGACAACCCACAGAAAAAGGATAGCACCACTATCGGCTATCTAGACATGAAATTCATTGTTCAATCAGGAGGCTTATCCCAATGATTAAAATGATAGTTGTATGGATCCCAATGCTGAGTATACACTTGGCGTAAGAGTATGGGTTCATTGTCTTCTTCTTCTTCAAGCATAAATTTAGTTCTTAGGACCCATGGATGTTTCTCCTGGATGAAGATGTCTTTGAATTGGTCTTCTGTGTATAGATCACTGATGGAGTTTAAAGATCTGTCCCATGGGTGGAACATACTTATAGTTTCACTAACTTGCGGGTTAACTCCAACAGGGTGTAGACCAAACTTTTCCCACCATTCCATAAGCCAATCTGGTTCTTGAAATTCTTGGAATATATGAGCAAATCTGATTTGTGTATAAAATAATTCAAATCTTCCTTTCCAGAGGAAGGCATTAAACCATGTGGCTTTATATTGGGCATATGATAGCCCATCTATCAAATTGTCAGGATCCCCATCAGGCCATTCTGCAACAGCTCTCATATGATTGATTTGAAAAGAGTGATATATTGGAGCCCTGCACCAAGATCTAATGGATGGTTCATACCATTCCGTTTCAGCACTTCTGAGTCTTGTTAGATCTCCAAGTTCTTATAATTTTTCTCTGCTAGTGCTGACAATAGGTAGATCTCTTTGACGCCAAACGTGTTGTGGAGGAATTACCATGGGATTAGTATTCCTTGCAAATCTGGGGAGACCCAATTCTATACATTCATAATGCCTTAACTGCCAGCTAGGATGCCAAAATTGTTTAAACACTGGCCAAGGCATATTATCATCATTATAATGTTGTTTTGCTTTGCCCGTTGCTTTGTTGAATTGCTTAATGATAACCATTGAATTCAAATACCCAACCTGCCAATATTTTTCAGTGGTGAATTTCAATTTGATCACTTTCTGAGGTTGGTCTGCCAGAGGAGGAATTGTGATGAAGTACCCATGAGATCCATTTACATTACATGACCCATGAGGAGAAACCATAGATAAGAATGGCGTTCCAAGGATACAATCAGCATGAGCTTCTCCTATGTGGAAGCGCATTCCTATGTTGTATTCTTCAAGGAGAATATTGGCTCTAGATACTTCATACTGAAAATCAACATCTTTATTTCCTAACCCTGTAACTTTCACAGAGCTAGGGTTCCAGTATTTGGCTGGAATCTTTTCTTTATGCAAGAGATTGATATATGATCCTGTATTAATCAGAGAAGTTAAGGAAAACAATTCTTTCATAATTTCTACATAATATTTTTGATAAGAAACTGTCAAAACCTGCATGTTAGAAAATTCTTCCACAGCTGACATGTGTCTGTGCTCAGCTTCTTTATTCTGTGGTGCTTCAAAAGGAGCATCTTCAAGAGGAGGAGGAATGCTATCAATTCTTGTTTTGAGTTCAAGAATTTCTTGTCTAGCCCAACTATCAACAGGATAAGCATGTTCTATTTCCTGTTGTAAGAATTCGACATTCCTTTTTAATTCTGCAACATCCTTTTTTAGGATAGAAAGGTMYGAGGCTACATCAGAGAGTGATAATTCTTGTAATTTCGGCTCTCTGTTAAACTTCATATAAGTTTTTGTATTCTTTTCATATGAAGCCTCTAGGAATAGGGGTGGTTTCTTTGAAGCTGACCCTTGACCCTTTTGTGTTGCTTTTACTGTCTTGATATATGTCTCTAACAAAGTAGTTTTCATTTCTCCTTCTGGAAGGATCTTAATCTGAGCTAGCATTTGAGCCTCAGTATCAACATTATTTCTTAAGTGATGCATGCAGACTTTGAGTTTTTCTGTAAATAGCAACCTATTACAAGAAGAAGTAGAATTATCACTGTTGTGATCTGTACAGATGCACTCAAAAGGATTATCACACTGACAAACATTATTTACAACTAGCTCTTCTGTTGAAGACTCTTCTCCAGAATTAGAGGAATCATCAGAGGAATCAAAACATGAAGTCTTCAAAAGATGGGCTTCTAATTTGGGCTGATTAAAAGGCCCATGAGGATAGTCATTTGTGTTATGAGATTGACTGCCACACCTATTGCAACTGAATCTGACTCTTTGGCTTTGTTCTTGCTTTTCTTTGTTTTCCTTGGCTCTTTCTGCAGAGAGCTTTCCTTTTTGTTTTCTGGCTGCATCATTATCTGGACAGTAGTATGCAGTATGCCCTTCTTTACCACATATCCAGCATTTGAGTTTTTGCCGGAGTTCAACCTTGTGGGTCTTCAAATGGATGTGTTTTGGATCATAATAATGGCTGTTAGGGATCCATTTGTATCTTCCTTTGTTATTTCTGTCTTTCTTATAATCTTTTCTTTTCTGTCTTGGCTTAAGATCAGTATTGTAGATCCCATATTGTTCACAGACAGATTTTTGATCAGGAAGATAAGAGGCTTTAGACACCGACTTCTGCATTTTGATGCTAGTACAAAGAGACAAAAGATTCTTAGTTACAATGGAGTAGATTTCTCTCCAAGTATATGTTTCATAGGGTAGGGAGAAGGAATTTTCAATCTTCATATAATCTACAAATCTGCTTGGCAAGGCTGCCATGTAGACTTGTTTCCAAAGTAGATTTTTACTGTCCTTAACTTCAAATATTCTCTGAGTCCACTCTTTATGCAACTGTTCATACTCAGACATTTTTCTGCATTTCATATTCATAAGTACAGTTTCATGTTTGTCAGAGATCTCTATCTCTGTTCCACACCAATGTTCTAAGATAAGAGTGGTCAATGCTCCAATCATGTTATTCATTGGTGTACCATCAGCATGATACACAATGTCTCCTTGTTCATCTTTGAGTTTTTCAGCCTCCATTTTAGTAAGCATTAGTGGGGAATAAGTAATTTCCCACCATTTACTTAGGGATCCAGTAAAGCATTGAATTAAACTTTTGCAAGCTTCTACTTCGCCCTTTCCTTTCATGCACATGATTTTGTAGGACACAAACATCCTATCAATAACTTTCCGGATTTGGCCAATTGATAAATTGTCTATGTTCTATTCCTGGTACCATTCATCGGCGTATGATATCCCTTCAGGAACCTTTTCTTTGCCTAGCAAATCTGGAGCAGCAGGTCGATAAGAATGGGGCGGTATTGGCTCATAGGCAGGTTTGCGGATGCTTACTAGAGACTGTGGGTCTTCAGGAGACTTCTTGGAGCTTTCTGGAGGAGGAGATTCAGGAGGAAAAAATAAGGAAAATTTCTGTTTAGGGGTCACACCAGAAGGATTATATACAGGTGGTGAGATTATAGATACATGTGAAGGTGGTGTGAGAAAAGAGTCAGGGATAGGCTTATCAACTTTCTTTTTGGTTAATCCAGTCAAAGATTTTCCTATAGTTGATAAAGCAATTCCTAGGAGAGCCATTTACATTACATGACCCATGAAGAGAAACCATAGATAAGAATGGCATTCCAAGGATACAATCAACAGGAGCTTCTCCTATGTGGAAGCGCATTCCCATGCTGTATTCTTCAAGGAGAATGTTGGCTCTAGATACTTCATACTGAAAATCAACATCTTTATTTCCTAACCCTGTAACTTTCACAGAGCTAGGGTTCCAGTATTTGGCTGGAACCTTTATTTCCTTATGCAGATAATTGGCCATCAACATGGTGCTTGAGTGGCGTGAAAGGGAACATGAAGAGGATAATGCAATGGCCGAAAATCATCCACCTACCATAGCTACTTTGAGAGATTGTGGGCTCTTGAAATACTTTCGCATTCCGGGCATGAGGGCCCAAATCAGACTATTAGAGTACCTGGTGCGTATGTGGGACCCTAATCAGCAGGTGTTTCATGTGGGGGCACACACACTGTCTTTAGACATTGAGGACATTTACTTTTTGACTGGATTGTCCCGGTGTGGGTACTATGTGAGCCTGATTGGTAGTAGTGGTGGTGGGCTAAAGATGAGTGAGTACTGCAATTTATACTGCGTTCCCGAGGCTGAGAGAAAGAAAGGAAAAGTAGCTATCTGGGGGGTACAAGACTTGACCCTCTGTACTATCCTTTTCACTATAGCTCGAATGGCTGGGAGTTCTGCTCCGCACATGGCGTTACAGAGTTATTTCCAGTATGCTATTGAGCGTACTGAGCCTCGAGTGTTTAACTGGGCAGATGCGGTGCTTCGCAGTATCAAAAAGCAATTGACCAAATGTAGGCGAGGTGACCTGAAGCAATTCGGGTATGGATCTTTGTTGGTATCCTTCTTCCTTGAGAGGGTTCCCGTACTGAGACTGCAGGTTGAGTGGAATATACCGGGTCCCAGAGATCCAAGGATGCTGAGATGGTGTCGGCTCATGGCCTGGCACGTAGCATGACCGATCATCAAGTACGATGATACTTTCTTTGACTGGCTTCAAACCTAGATGTTGATGGTTATTGACTACGCTTCTGCCGGGTTGGATTTCTGAGGAGATCCAGACTTAGCACTGCCAGAGGATACTCAGTGGGGTGACCTCGGTAAGAAGTACACGCATTTTTCTCTTTTTAAATGTTTTTGAATTTTCTATCATATTCAAATGTTTTTGTTTATATATTCATCCAAATACTAATACAAAATCATTTGTTGATAACACAGATGTTGGACCTTACAGAGCTCCCGAAGCTTCTCCCATCCAGCGGCGAGGAGAGGTAGCGACAACACCACAATATGCTGAGGATTATCAAGTGGTGGAACAGAATCTAGAGGGCCTGACTGCAGATATTCTAGACATGACTCTGGAAGAGGTTCCACGACGTGATCAGCGTCATACTGTAGGGGTATCAACATATATGAGTCGACTGCTCCATAGGGTTGCTAGGGCAGTCGTGTGTTACCGTGAACGTCATCCATGACGTCACTTTGTAGAAGCTATAAGCTTCAATTTTTGACATTTTGGTCCTCGGACAAACTTTTTGTAAAAAACTCTTTTGATCGTTATATATACAAACGGATTCTACCGGTTTACTTTATATTGTGTGAATTTCGATGTGTTTGATTTATAAATGATTCAAATGTCTGTCCAATACATAATTACCCAATGCATCTGTTAATGTATTTAGACATCTAGGAATATGTTGATATTCAATGTGATCAAAATAACGTTCCAAGAGGCGAATTCGCAAATACACCCGTAACAAAGTAGGACTTCGAATAGAGTAGATATTACTTAATTGTAGTACTACAAGCTGCGAGTTAAGTCACACAACCAAATGACGAATTTCGAGCGAGATAGCATCAACCAATAATTCAATAACGACGTTATACTCTGCAATGTTGTTGGTCGCACGACTGAGACACACACCTCGTAAAGATACAAGTTCATTTGTTGGGGCATAGATTGCCCACGCAGCGGAAGCAAGGTTCCGAGTACTACGGCTAGCACCATCAGCGAAGCCAATATAGGGTAGCAAAGACTCCGACATCTGGAAATCAAACACAACGTCACATAAGGGCAGAGACCAGATAACGACAAAAGAAAGCTATAGAAACACACACAAAGTATGATACATTAAAATACAAGTACTTGTGCACAGATGATTTATGCATAGTACTTCTTCAAGTACAAACCATTCCTGGGTTCACTCAAAGGGATACCATCATAATCTACCAAATCATATGCTCCATTTTCCAAAACTCAACGAACAATATAAGAACCTCGCCACATGGGTTCGAATTTTCCAGCTCTTAACACATCTCGATCCTCTTCATAGAGAAGAACAAGATCACCTTCGGAGAAAACGCGAGGCTTGACATGCTTGTCATATTGGGCCTTGACACATTTTTTCTGGGATTCTATTACTAGAGTGGCGTCACGTCGAGTTTCTTCTAATCGCATGAGATACAATAGACGTTCTTCTTTAGCAGAAGTGTTGGGTAGGAGTTCAACAACTAGCTTCAGAGAGGGTATCTCGCATTCTATAGGAAGAATGGCTTCCACACCATAGACTAACCGAAAATACGTAAACCTAGTAGCGGACTTGACAGATGTCCGGTACGCCCATAATGCCGAAAACAACATTGTGTGCCAACTTGTTTTATGAATTCCTATCATCCGTCGGAGCATAGTTATGAGAACTTTGTTGATCGCTTCGACTTGACCATTAGCTTGTGGATAATATTGTGTTGAGTTATCATGGCGAAGACCCAACTTTTCCGTAAGTTCAGACATCATAAAATTCCTAAAGTGGTTATCGTGATCAGTGATGATAGCCCGGGGAACACCAAAACGAGCTATGACGTGATTAAAAAGAAACAACGCTGCGATCTTTCCAGTATTGTCGAATGTCAGCATCGCCTCGGCCCATTTCGTAAAGTAATCAACGGTTACAATGATGTAACCATGCCCCCCGACCGAGTGAGGGTGACATGTCATGAAATCGATGCCCCATTTCGCAAAAGGACCAACTGAGACCACAGGGTGAAGAGGAGCAGGATGTGATCGAATTTTCTGATTGTAGGTCTGGCAGGCATGGCATTTCTGAACGGCAATAATGCAGTCGTTAAACAAAGAAGGCCAAAAATACCCTGCGCGTAGGATCTTCTGGGAAATAGCATACCCAGACATATGACCACCACAGGCTCCGAAATGGTAGTCATTCAGAGCTTTTTCGGCTTCGTCGAACGTTAGACAACGTCGAAAAATAGAGTGAATTCCCCGATGGTAAAGAGTATCCCCGAGGATAATGTATTGACGAGCTTGATAGCGTATGCAACGTCGTTCAGTACTAGACAAAACAGGCCGGAAGGTCTGAGTTTGGAGATAGATAATGATATCCCCATACCAAAGATCATCAGTGCTAATAAGGAAAAGAGATTCATCAGGTAATGAATCTACTGCTACATTTTCCATTGCAGAATGAGGAAAATCGCATATCAACTCAGCAAAAACTAATGACTTCTTGGACTTGGCACGGTCGAATTCCAAGTCAAACTCCTGAAGTATCACAATCTATTTGGAGTATTTGCCCCCTAGCAATTGACGTGTCAAAATATGTTGCATAGGGTTGCAATGAGAAATCACCGTAGTCTTATGTGAGAGGATATAGTGCCGAAAGCGTTGGACAGCTTGAACGGCAACCAAGGTCAATTTTTTGACATGTTGATACTTGATTTTAGTGGGTGTGAGACTTCGACTCAAGTAGTAAATAACATGTTCGTCATGCACATCATCCTCTTGAATGAGAAATATGCCAATAGTGTACTCCGAGGCAGCAAGATAAAAGAAATAATCGTGACTGTAATCGGGAGGAAAGAGAAGCGGAGCTCACGTTAGGGACAATTTTAAAGCTTCAAAAGCATTGTTGGCAATGGTATCCCAGACGAACTCTAAATCTTTCTTTAGTAGCCGTGTAAAACCACGAGTTATCTCGGCGTAATTAGGGATAAAATGACGAAGAAAGTTTGCTTTCCCCTGTAAAATTTGCAACTGGCACAGTGTAAAAGGAGGAGGAAGATTAAGAATCACCTCAACCTTAATAGGATCCACCCAGATCCCTTGACGCGAAACGATAAAACCTAGAAGACGACTGGTTTCTATGCAAAAAACGCATTTATGAGGATTTAAACGTATGCGATAGAATCGACAGCAAACGAAAATGGCTCGGAGGTGGGTAGGGTGATCAACTCTCGCATAGAATGAGCGGGTAAATCGTCTAAATAGGGTTGAATGATATGCTTGATATCATGAAAAGCATAAGACATAACACGTTGAAATGTCGCGCCAGTGTTCTTAAGACCGAAAGGAAGTTTCCTATAGGCAAAAGTACCCCAAGGACAAATAAAGGCAGTCTTATGTTGATCCGCGGGAGCAATGTTAATTTGATTATAGCCGGAGAAACCATCCATGAGAGAGAAGATTTCACTTCCGGTGCAATCATCGACAATCTGATCGACGAAGGGGGTAGGAATGTTGTCTTTGGGACAAGCTTTGTTAATATCCCTATAATCAACACATACACGAATACTGCCGCCTTTTTTGTCAATCAAGATAGGATTGGAAACCCATTCTGTAAGAGCCATCGGATAAATAAAGCCGACTTTCAGAAGTTTTTCAACTTCGAGCTTGATAGCAGCCTCTTTACGTGGGTGAACTGGATGAAGGCGTTGCCGGACAGGTTTATCTCTGGGGTATGTCTTTATCTCATGTAAAACAATTGCAGGGTCGATACCTGGCATCTCTTCGTAGCTCCAGGCAAAGATGTCACAAAATTCTTTGAATAGAGACGTATAGGTGACTATTTCGTCGAAAGAACACGAAGCTCCAATATGAACATTTTCGACAATCCCAGATTTAATGGATATGTCAATGGGAATCGTGGGCGAGATATTACTTAAGTTTCCTTCAGCAAACACATCGTGTGTAGTCGAGGGAACCGTCGAGATGAAAACAACGGTCGACGGAGTCGAAATCCGTTGGTAGTTCTCAAGAGTGTGTTGTTCTAGAAAGAGTATGGAACGATGATGCCCATCGTCCCAAGGGGTGTCCTCCATGACGGACATGATCATCTCGTCAATGGGAAAAATAACACGAAAAGGATTATGAGACAACTCATCAAGAGAGGGGGTAGAAGGTGTTGTCGATTGAATGGCCTGATAGGCACATTCAACTGGACTTAACGGCATTGCGTCGCCGAAAAGAAGATGATCTCCAGAGTCAGGGACAATCCAAGGGTCCTGTGACGCAGAAAGTTTGTGAGGCACGATGGAGATCATGTTGATAGAAGCAACAGACGGGCGTGGAACATCGGGCGGTGGAATGGGGAAAGTACCCATTAATGAGGATTCCTTTAAAAGGCCTACACCGACGTTCTCATAACTCGGTGGGGTTTTAGCAATAAACGACACGTTTCCAGTACGGGTATCAGAATTGAAGAAGGCAAGTTGGTCAACCGTAACAACTTTCCCTTGATGAGGGAATCGTACTACACGAAAAAGTGTTGACACAACAACGCGCATGGAATCGATCCAGCTACGGCCAAGCAGAAGATTATAATCAAGGGGAGTGTCAAATATTTCCACTTCGACTTGGACTGTTTTACCTTCTAATGTGTTGGGAAACGAAGGAAGAACACCGTAGGGCTTACAAATAGAGCCATTGAAGGATTTAAGAGTGTTCTGGGATTCATTCAAAGGAGGAGAGCCAATGGCTTTCCAACAAGCAAGAGACATAACACACGTCGAGGCACCCTCGTCGATAACAGTTCGACAAATGTTTTTGTCGGAGACAACCACTTGTATTTGAAACGCGAGTTGAGGGGTTAACCTTGGAATGTGATCTTCCAAGTCAAAGACTATTAAATTCATATCTATCAGGTCAATTCCACCTATATCTTTCAACAATGCCTTCCGTTGTGCAGGACAAGACTGAAGGAATTCAAGGGCTGACATCGCAGAAGGTGCCTGGGCCAGATATTCAACAATGTTGTAGTTCTGGGCTGCATGAGCATGAGGATTGAAAGCCGATTTCTGAATGACACCCTTTGGGGGGGGTCGTAGAACTGTTTCAAGGCTCGGTCGTTCGAGATGAAGAGGACCGTTAGTAGGTGGAGTCACGGGAGAGGGTTGGACCAATGAAGGAGGTAAATCATCAACCTTCTCCTTAGATGGAGAATAATCTTTGGCTCGAGTAGTGAGTGCAACGTTGTTCTGTTTAGAATCACCAATACATATCGAAACATAAGATGTGATAGAAGAAGAGGGTTGGTCTTGAATGACCAACTGAGCCTGTTATTGAGACGAGAAGGTTTGGGACAAGACAACCGGTGAAGGTGGTTTTGGAGCTCCTTGAAGGAACTTAGTGACCTCGGCATGTCCTGGACAATCCTTCATGTAGTGATCATCACCACAGATAAGGCAATGGTATCGTGGTTTGCGCTTATCCCGATCTTCAACAGGAGTGGTTTTAGTTTGTTCTGCTTGATTATTCTTTTTTCCCTCCTTATTCTTGCCTCTCCCCTTTTTTGATTTTTTTTTACCGGCTGGGGTAGATTGGACAACATTTACCTCAGAAGTCTTGCCGGTGGGATTGGCAGGAGACAGAGCATTTTGAACATTAGAAGAAGCAGATTTAGGGGTAGTGCTTGAAACAGAATGTGATTGGGTTTGGGCAGTACCAATCACACCATCAGCTGCATGCGAGGCAACTGGAGTAGTCGAAGTGCTGGAAGCATGAGGACAAGGTAAATCAGGTATTAAATCATAAAGAGTTCCTGTTTGTGAATAAACGATATCAAGATATTGAGCACGACTTATAGCCTGCTCTTCCGTGACAACGCCACCCATGACAATGTCCTTACCAATTTCATTCACAAATGATTTTGTAAACCATTCTGCCAGTAATTGATCGAGGAGATCAAGTTTAATGAGACGTCATCTCCTTCGCCACTCATGAATATGATCCGATATATGAGTGCCTTTACTCTGTTTGAAGGAAGTCAAAATCTCAGTCCCGGTATCATAACGGATCGGTAACTGGTAATGTGTAAGGAAAGCCATAGCTAGGGTGTTGAAATCAGAGAAGAAATCTTGTGGCAATTCGATATACCACTTTGCAGCAGAACCGGTAAGGGTTCATTGAAAAAGACGTAAACAAATAGAGTCATCCATCAACGAATTGGATGAATACCATAGGTGAAAAGTCATAACGTGATTTTTTGGGTCCTCTCCCACTTTGTCGTCGAATTTAGGAATGTCCGATGAAAGCTGGCTGGAATAATAGGCCATTGGGGAGAGTGACGAATAGGATCATTTAAAATCCTAGACAAATCCAAAGTAGCAAGAAAAGGTAACTGTCGATTCACCTGCGGGTACTGGTGGCTTTGGGGTGGAATCCCTGTCGGCAAACCAGTAGGATCGTA
>JASDQU010213188.1:2538-14537 GCA_032191745.1 Picea mariana
ACTTGCTAGAGTCTCCAAGCTCCTGTTCAAGCTGGGTTCTTCACACAATTCCTTCACCAATTCTCCAATTAATCTTGCTTAACCTTTTCCATGAGAATCCTATCAATATATAGGAAAGGATGAGATGGTTACATGGATGAGAATGATCCCACCAAATCAGGGAAACCAGTAAAATTATAACCATTCGAATGCCAACCCATTCTCTAGAAGATTCCCTTCTAGAACCCTCGAGACTTCTTCCTTTTTCCAAGCTTGAGAACAAGTTCGCACCCTAGGTATAGAGCACAGTGCGAGAATTTTTCACCCTAGGTGAAGGTGGCCTGTGAGAATGGGTCATTCTCGCACCCTAGGCTATAAGCAGCCTACGAACTCCCTTCAAAAATATGTTTTCTGGAAAGAGATGAATGTCACTTTTCTCAGGAGAAAGTTCTTTTTGGGAGCCTGAGTACACCATCATCAATACACCATCAAGATGACCAAAATCATGGGTAATATCCATATGTCTCAAGACATTCAAAATGGACAAGCCTAGCCTAAGAGATTTTACATTATTATAAGAGATTGTACATTGCCATGAACTCCATGAATATCGGGCTTAAGGCATTGAATTCCCCACTATATCCTACTTTGCACACAAGAACCAACCATATGGGTGTTAAGTTTGTGTGGGTGTTAAGTTATCTATTCAAAATCTCTTTATGATATTCTAGAGACAATTTCATGAAGTTTGTATCTAAATATTTTCAGGGGTTGTTATAAATTTAATAATAATAATAATGGACGTAGCCCAAGGGGGGGTGAACCATGACAAAACCTATGTTATGTTATTGAATGCTTGTGTCTCTTTACTGTTTATGAGTGGATGTTAGAATGATGTATGAATGAACTATTGAATATGATTCCATTACATGCATGAATAAGAATGCCAATACATTGCTTAATAAGTAAATAGAACTCTTGGTGCATACTTCATAGATCCCCAGTCAGTCCCCGACTACAAGCACTTGAGCATTGGAGTCACCCATTAAGACTTATACATATCCTATTTTTTATGTATTTGAATCGGTAACCTTCAAGAAAGAAATGCATATTCTTAATTATTAAACCCACTCAAGTTGTAGAACATAAATAAAATTCCTACAAAAGGCGTACATACATGTGAACAACACAAACAAAGTAGTTTCCCTTACTCTCCCATTAGAAACAATTATATGGTAAACTAAGTTACAGGGTTATGCTAATGGAAGGAAATTTTTTATAGTGTAAACTAAGTTACAAGGTTCGGTGAATTTGAGGAAAAAAATAAAAAATTGAAAGATTTTCAAAGAAAATCGAATAAATTCGTTCAAGTTCGGCCAACCTTGTCACGAAAATTTTCAACATCAAATTCATTTAAGTTCCATGTAATTAATTTATGTTCAACTTTGAAATTCAAATTGCATTTTTTTTTTCCGGTGACTACAAAATTATTTAAAAAAAAACATAAGACTCGTAGTTTGAAAATTATTACATATATATTTCACTTTTCAAAATTTTAGAGTCTATAGAATTTAATGCCAAATTTTATTATTAAAATTTTCGCTTGTTGAACGTAAAGCTTGCCAAATTCAAACTCGAACCAGGTGACTAAGATTTGTAAATTACAACTTTATTCAAGACCATGTACGAGAGTGCCAAGGTTGGTATATCTATTGGTGACTCAACTCAACAACACTTCTACTAACCGAGAAGAAGTCCATTCATTCCTCAATAATTACAATACAAGACAGTGAACAACTTGGGTGAGTTGAGGTGTTTCGATTAAATATTTCATGGCAGTGTAAAACAGAGCTCAAGGGTGGCCACATAAAAATCATAATTTCATAGAAGCTTTAGCCTACTGCCATACACATTATGGACACAATGATTTATTAAAAGGTTCATAATAAAACGTTTATAATTTATTTTGAGGTAGGTTGATACTTTTTTTTGTAAGGCTAGTAAGAGTTTAAGTACTAACTGGTAAAGAAAAAAACGTACACAAGAAAATTTGTTCATTTTCCACCACGGAAACCATACCATCATCAAATATTTTTCCCAATATGTATGTATGAGTGACATCAACAATCCAATATTTAAACTAAAATGTCTGTAACTATGACAAATGTCCTTGGATTCTACATAATATATATGCCTATAGCTAACAAAGGGGCCAAGAGAGTTGACTAAAACTAAAAATATAGAAAAAAAAAGATGAGAAAACAATGCATGAGAAACCTAGAGAGGAGGAAGAGAATCCTCAGAATCTGTTACCCCAACATAGGTTGTCGCAGATGCTAGAGGTTCAATGTCCATAATGTTGGAATCCCAAGCTTGTCTAACTGAAGAAAAATGGCTTGGTACTCCTCACTACTCTCAATCAAGAGCTTACCCATAATAGTTTTAACCTAAATGTAAAGAAACAAGGTTATGAAATATTTAGTGTCTTGGGTGCATGAGGTTCCTATAACTGGTGCCCATGGTTCTATCTCCTAACAACCAACCTTGTTGGGCAGGATGCCTTGCTCTAGGAACGTCTCTTCTTCAATTACATTAATAGTCTCTTGAATGGCCTGTCAGGTACATCAGCGATAGATAGCCTCAAAGGAATTGATGTCATGTTGGGAGTGAGTGAGAGGCTATTGGGGTGGACATCATTTGTGGATACATTTCTTACCATGCCCCATATTTATTTGTCCAAATAAATGTTGCAACCACTAGAGAAAAGAAACCCAAAAATTGAGGGAATTCAAAGGGATTTCAGACTAATAACCAGAGAAAAGGAAACCGACAACTTAAAACATTACCATTCCCCTACAACATAAGAGATGATCATACAACATAATGAATCATAAATAGAAACGAATGAGGAATGTAAGACCACCCTGCAAACAACTTGTGTTTTGGTTCATTCATGGCAATACATGGGAGGTGTAAACACTAGAAATCCATCAAACATGAGCAATGAATGTTGGTGCAGTTCTCGTGGGATGATGCACCCATGGCACATGATTCATGGTCGAAGCATCTGATAGAGAAAACTCCTAACACTTATTTTCCAAGCATATTCCATATCTTGGATTCCAAACATAATCCAATGGGTTGTGCGTATATCTGAGACCTTCATTGAATAACTTATTGAAAATTTTTTTGGTTGAATGTTTGACATGAGAGGGGAGAAGTGTTGGAAATATTATTTTCATTGATGTCAAAGACAAGGGGGGACTATGGATTTCCAAGATAAAGATTGCAACATGGAGATTGTTGGAAATATTGTTTTTGGATTTTTGGTGTTGAGTTTGGATACCCTATGTTTGAAGGAACTTTTACCCTAGATACATAGCTCAAATCAGAGCATAGGTTATAGGGTTGGAAATCTTATTATTATACATTTCTAATGGTATCCGACATTCCCTATAAATCCCTAGGAATGAGGAGATATGGATTTTTTTGTCCAACAAAACAAACATAAAATTTAGGTCGAATCAACCAATGTTTACAAGTCGGCCCTAAAAGTGAGGACATAAATACTATAAATATAGGATATATGTGGGAATTTGAATATTATCCAATCAAGATATCAATTTTTATGTGCGGAGAGGTCTGAGGTGCACTAAAGGAGATAGGGTGTCTTTCTAGGATCTAAAGGTGTGTAAGAGAATTCTAAGGGGTTTTCTTGTTACAAATGTGTGATATGAAGGACTAATAGTCTGTAATGTTTCAAAGCGAAATGTTTTGAGGTTGTGATGCCCCAATCTAGGATCATATTCTGGGAATGATGCTATGAGACTCACTAGGGCATGAAGGATAAATGTGACTAAGGTTTGAATCTATGTCTAAAGTATGAAATATGTAGATGAAGTCAAAAGTACTCTATGTATGAAAATATTGGATTGTTGTCTATACAAGTATTACTGAGTTGGTGCTCAACTAAGGAGATTGGTGTCTTCAACATGTTGGTTCCTACACAATATCTTGTTGAGTTGGTGCTCAGCTAAAGATACTTTTGTTTCTAGTAGGTTGGTACCTACAAGTGTTGTTGAGTTGATGCTCAATTGAGAGGATCAATGTCTCCACCAGGATGGTTCCTGCAAATATTCTGACAATAGGTTGGTTCCTACATGAATTTATAAAGATATTTTTTATGGTTTTCTCTTGATTTAGTTTCCATGTTAAACTCTATTCATTATGATTTGAGTTTATATGTGATTATTTTTTCTCATTTAATGACTGATTGATGAATGGTTAAATAAAGTAAAAAATATATTATAAGTTGATTCAGTTCCCCCCTCTTAGTGTAAGAATAAGTTCAACAATTGGTATTAGAGAAAGTTCCTTCATAAACAATTTAACCATTGGAAGGTAGATCCTGAGGAGATATGGATTGTAAGGAAGATCTCACTACAAGTAGATCTTCTTTGTTCGATGGAACAAACTATGCATCATGGAGTATAATAATGAAGACATATTTGAAGGCCCTTTAGTTTGGTATTTCAGAATCAGTAAGAATAGGTTATACAGATGAAGCTAGGAAGGAGTCAAGTGAAAACTATGAAAAAACAATAGAGGTCATCCTGAGTGGCCTATCAGAGTATGATATTGTCAAGATAATGAAGTGTACATCAACTAAAATTATTTGGGACAATCTACAAAAAAAATCTGAAGAGATATCCAATGATTGTTCTAGCTGCGAATTAGGGACAAAAGAAGCATAATTTGTGATAAATATAAAAGGAGGACCCAAAAAATACAAAGGTAAGCTTTCCTTCAAATGTTTTAATTTTGGTAGAACAATACATTTTGCTACTAAGTGCCCATATGTAGAAAAGGAATAGAGTGATGATGAAGAATAATCTCTCTCCATAAACATGGAGACAATCCTATTGTTGAATAAAATGAAGAAAATTGAAAAGAAATACATATTCAGAATAAGAAGATCTTGAATAAGAACTTGTTAGTGTCTTAGAATAAATAAATTGGCTTACGAAAAAGAATATAAAATAGAAGGAAAATTTGTAAAAAAATTAAAAGAAGGATCATGATCTTGAATAATCAGAGAAGATAATTATTAGCCTAAATATTCAGCTAAAAGAAACAAAAGGGATAGAAGAAGCAATGAAAATTCAACTCAAAGAAAAGGAAGAAGCTTGTGAGAAGTTAGAGTATGAATTTGTCTCATTCAAGGAGGAATTGAAGACGTCAAATTCTCAATTGAAGTTTGAAAAGAGAAATTAAGCTTTAAATGAGATCCTTAGTTTCCAAAGGTCACCATTCATCAATATTGTTCTTGGCTATGACAAAAAACAAAATATCCACGAGGGAGATGCAAGCACTAAGGTCACAAATCCATCAGAAAAGGAAAATGAAGAAAAAAATACTACATATGATAACATTCTCAATGGATCCATCAACAATGAAAAAAACAACAGGAAAGGAAATGATGACCAACTGAAATATGGTTCTTCTCACAAGAATGAGTTCAGAAGAGTCGTTCCACCAAGAAGACCTTTAACAAACAAGTACCAAAATCTATTTTGTGGCTATTGTTTTTAATGCAATGATATTGGTCATAAAGCAATAGATTGTAGAGCTTATACAAGAAGTGACCATGTGAGAAATAGAATTAGGGGTCCTTACAAAACCTCGAAGAACGATTATGTGAGTAACAAAACTAGAAGTTCTCATGGTTTTTCTCATAGAAAATACATTTCATTTGATGCCCTAGTTGATTAAAATGATGAATGTTATAAGTGCAATAAATATGGGCACATGCCATGTGACTGTAAAATAAGAATAATAAAGAGGAAAGAAGATGTTCTTGCGAAGGATAGAGAAGAATACACAAAGGTGTGGAAAAGGAAGCAAGAAGAATAGAAGAAGGAAGAATGTAGAATTCCAATTTATGATCAAAATAAAGGGAACCAATGATACATCGACAGTGGATGTTAAAAACATATGACAAGGAACCAAACCAAATTTCTCACCTTGAAGGAATAAAAATGAGGTAGTGTTACTTTTGGAGATAATGGTTCTACAGGGATAGTTGGAAAATGTACTTTTAAAATAAATAATGGAAAGACTAAGACACAAAATGCCTTGTATGTTGCAGGGTTAAATAAAAATATTCTAAGTGTGAGTCAAATGTGTGATCCAAGTTACAACCTCACATTTCATTCTAAAGGGTGTGAGATAAGGAAAGAAGATTCAAGAAGATTAATGGCAAATGCAAATAGAATCTCAAGTGATGTATATATACTTGATGAATTTAAAGAATAAAGATGTTGTATGAGAATGATATATATTTCATCTCACTAGTAAAGGGAAGCAAAAATTTAGGGGGAGAAACCCTTTTCCATTGATGTCAAAGGGGTAGAAGTTGCAGACATAAGGAAATTTGTAGATAAGGGGAGTATCATAATTGACTAAGGGTTTCCATGAATGACAAAAGGGGATATTGTTGGAAATAATTTTTTCATTGATGTCAAAGAAAGAGGGAGACTACGGACGTGGAAGATAAATATTGCAAGATGGATATTGTTGAAAATATTGTTTTTGGATTTTTGATGTTCATTTTGGATACCCTATCTTTGAAGGAATGTTTACACTAAATACCTAGATCAAATGGGAGCATAGTCTATATGGTTGGAAAAATTATTCTGAGATATTTCCAATGGTATATGGAATTCCTTCCAACTCCCTAGCAATGAGGAGATGTGAATTTTTTTTTGACAACCTAACCAGAAAATTTAGGTCGACTCATCCCTAAAAATGACGATAGAATTACTATAAATAAAGGATAGATGTGTTCATTTGAGGAGAATCCAAACAAGAGATAAAGTATGAGGTGTGCATAAGTAATATGAGGTGCGCTAAAGGAGCTAGGGTTTATTTTTGGGATCTAAAGGTGTGCACGATAATTCTAAGGGTTTTTCTTGTTCTTAAGGTGCATTATGAAGGATTGAAGGTATGCGATGCTGCAAAGTGTGTTGGTTTGAGGTTGTGATGCTATAATTTTGTATCATATTGTGCGAATGATGTGATGAGGTTTGTATAACATGAAGGCTAAATGTGACTAGGGTTTGAAGCTATGTATGAAGTATGAAGCATGTAGGTGAAGTCATAACTACTCTATGTATGAAGATATTGGATTGATGTCTACATGGGTCTTACTGAGTTAGTTTTTAATTGAGGATGTTGTGTTGGTTGTGGATCCTGATTATATTCCTGATTCAGAGGTCTTATGTTTTTCAGTTGTGTTTATACCCCATGAAGACTTTACACCCCAGAAGTATGCACACTCTTCCATGTGGGGGAGTGCCAGGGGGGGGTACCCCCTTTGCAGGGTCCGGGGGGACTATCCCCTCGGCTAGGGGGTTCAGGGGCGGAGCCCCTGAAGGAAAAATTGCCTTGTAAATGTATATTGTAATTTCATTGTAAATATGGACCCTTGATTATAAGGTCCTAGATCTAACGATATAAATTACATTAATGTTTTTTCCCGTAGAAGGAAACCCTCTGTTATGAGGGAAATGTATTGCAACTATGCAACATAACGAATATTGTATTCTTAGATGAGAGACTGTGAGAGAAACAAGAGGAAGTTACAGCAGGTTTGTTGTAGGTTGTGTCCCTTTATATGCTAGATAATAATAAAGAAAGCACCTGACAATTTCTCTGGTGGACGTAGCCCACACTGGGTGAACCACGTAAATCTATGTCTCTATTGTATTGTGTATCTTTTGTGTTTTGTTTCTGCATTTGTTTTTTTTATTGCTCCATGGTCCTGTTTTTATAACAACTGGTATCAGAGTGAAAGGTAACTCATAGGAAAATAGGGTTCCTAGTTCAAGTGGGAGCAATGTTGGAGGATGGAAAGTTTAGGGTTGAGAAATTTAATGGCCAAAACTACTAGTTATGGAAGATGCAGATGGAAGATTATTTATATTAGAAGGATCTATTACTACCATTGGGCAGAGTAGAAAAGAAGCCGATGACCATGAAGGAGGAATAATGGGATATTCTTAACAGAAAGGCTCTATGAACGATACGACTGAGCTTGGTAGCGTCAATGGATTTCAATATTTCGAAAGAAAAGAAAAGGAAGGATTTGATGGACGCGTTGGCTAAACTATATGAAAAAATCTCGGTGTCCAATAAGGTATTTCTAATGAAGAGATTATTTAATATGAAGATGTCATAAGGTGGGTCTGTTGCAGATCATTTAAATGAATTTAATATAGTTACTAATCAACTAAATTCTGTAAAAGTGGACTTTGATGATGAGGTTAGGTCTCTTCTAATCTTGTGCTCATTGCCAGAAAGTTGGAACAACTTGGTCATGGTTGTAAGTAACTCTGTCTTTGGTTCAAATACTTTAAAGTTTGATGATATTGTTGGTGTTATCCTTAGTGAGGAAATGTGACGAAAAAGCACATTTGAGACATTAGGTAATGTGTTGAACATGGAGAACAGGGGAAGACAAAAGGATAGACGAAAGGGCTTAGAGAAACATGGGAATTCTAGGAAGCATAGATCCAAATCCAGACTTGGAAAGATAGAGTGATGGAATTTTGGGAAGAAAGGACATCTGAAGAAAGACTGCAGAGCTCCAAAGAAACAAAGAGATGGACAACAAGAGAGAAATCAGGAAGCAAATGTAACATGTGATGTGTTACAAGATGCTTTGATTCTTTCTGTAGATAATATTTATGAGTCTTGGGTAGTAGATTTAGGGGCTTCATTTCATACCACACCCCATAGGAAACATTTTCTAGATTATGTTCAAGGTGATTTTGGACAGGTTCATTTGGGTGATGATGCACCATGAAAAATTGTTGGAATGGGAAAGGTAAAAATAAAGCAACACGATGGAAACCAATGGTTGTTGAAATAGGTAAGACATGTTCCATATTTAAGGAAAAATCTAATTTCAACAGGGCAGTTGGCAAGTGAAGGTTGGGTATCCATATTTACAAATAAGATGTGGAAGGTCATTAAAGGATCATTGGTGATAGAAAAAGGAGAGAAGGTAGGTACATTGTATTTATATACTGGAAATACTGACTCTTCTATCTCTTTAGCTTCTACAGGAGTGGATACAACACTGTGGCATCATAGACTGGGACACATGAGTGAGAAGGGTAAGAAAATAGTTCACAAACTAAATTTGCTTCCAGATCTTAAACAAATTGATTTGGACTTCTGTGAGCATTGTGTTTATGGAAAACAAAAGAGAGTCATATTTCTCAGAGTTCGAAAAGAAAAGAAGAATGAAAGGTTAGAGCTTATGCATACAGATGTATGGGGACCAGCTTAGGTATCATCTCTTGGTGGCTCTCATTATTATGTTACTTTTATTGATGATGCAACTAGAAAAACTTGGGTTTATTGCATTCGACAAAAATCTGATGT
Organism: Picea mariana; assembly: GCA_032191745.1. NCBI lineage: Eukaryota > Viridiplantae > Streptophyta > Pinopsida > Pinales > Pinaceae > Picea > Picea mariana. Next base: position 11,968 of record JASDQU010213188.1, read on the forward strand.
TTTTGATACTTTTAAGAAATGGAAATCTTTAGTTGAGAATGAGACAGGAAAAAGTTTGAAGTGTATCAGATCAGATAATGGAGGTGAATATTGTAGCAAGGAGTTTGATGATTACTGTTCATACCATGGGATTCGTAGAGAGAAGACAGTTCCAAGAACACCATAAGAAAATGTTGTGTCAGAAAGGATGAACAGGACAATCATGGAGCGTGCAAGGAGTATGAGATTGCATGTAGGTTTGTCTGTACAATTATGGGAAGATGTTATAGATACTTCTATTTACTTAATAAACAAAGGACCTTCAAGATCTTTGGATGGTAGAATTCCAGAGGAATGGATAGGAAAAAAGGTAAACTATTATTTTTTGAAAACTTTCGGTTGTGAAGCATTTGTCCATATTGATAAAGAAAATAAAACAAAAATTGAGTCTAAATCCAAGAAGTGTACCTTTATTGGATACGGTGTTAATGATTTTGGTTATGGATTATGGGATTATGAAAATAACAAAATTATTAGGAGTAGAGATGTCATATTGAATGAGAAGGTCATGTACAAAGATCAGTTGGAGGGAAAGAAACAGGAAGAAGAAGAACAAGAATACACAGTGTTTGATGAGATCACTGAAAAAGAAATTCCAAAGGAACCTGAAAATCAAAATGTACAACAACAGGAGCAGTAGGTACCTAAAACACCTGCAAGTGTTGTTAGAATATCTACCAGGTTAAGTATACCCCCTGAATGATACTCTCCTTCATTGTATTATTTATTGTTGACTGATTCTGGTAAACCAGAATGTTATGAAGAGGCAATGCAGGTAGACACCAAAAAGAAGTGGGAGAAAGACATGAAAGAGGAAATGGATTCCTTGGCAAATAACCAGACTTGGGACTTGGTTCAGTTTCCTATGGGAAAAGAGAATTGCAGAATAAATGGGTTTACAATTTGAATAAAGAAGATGGAGGAGAAAAGAGGTACAAGGCTAGACTTGTTGTAAAGGGGTTTGCACAAAATAAAGGTATATATTTTGATGAAATATTTTCTCCTTTTGTTAAAATGACTTCAATTAGGAATATTTGAAGTCTTGTGGTAGTAGAATATTTTCATCTTGAACAGTTAGATGTAAAAATAACTTTTCTCCATGGGGATTTGGAAGAAGAGATTTATATGCAACAGCCACAGGGATATGAGGTCAAAGGGAAGGAGAATTTGGTATGAATGTTGAAGAAGATATTGTATGGCCTAAAGAAAACTCCAAGGAAGTGTTATTTAAAGTTTGACAGGTTTATGACAGAATAGGGTTATAGTAGATGTCATTCTGATCACTGTGTTTATTTTAAAAGGCTAGAAAATGGAAGCTATATTATGTTGCTATTTTATGTAGATGACATTCTTGTTGTAGGGTCTAATATGTAGGATATAAATGTGCTCAAGAAGAAATTAGCCAATTCATTTGCAATGAAGGATTTGGGTGCCACAAAGAAAATCCTTGGCATGAGAATAAAAAGAGACAAAAAAAATCACTAATTGACATTGTCTTAGGGTGAGTACACAAAGAAGGTGTTGGAGAGGTTTAGAATGCATAATACAAAACCAGTTATACACCTTTGTCCAACCATTTCAAATTAACTAAGGAAATGTGTCCCAAGACACAGGAGGAGATAGAATACATGTCCAATGTCCCTTATTCATAAGTAGTTGGCAGCTTGATGTATGCAATGGTTTGCACAAGACCAGATATTGCACATGCAGTGGGAGTTGTGAGAAGGTATATGAACAATCTAGGTAAAGAATATTGGGAGGCAGTAAAGTAGACTCTCAAGTATTTGAGAGGTACTGCTACTCATGCATTATGTTTTGGAGGATCATACACTTTTCTACAGGGATATGTTGATTTAGATATGGAAGGTGATAAAGACAGCAGGAGGAGCACCATAGGGTATGTTTTTACTATAGGTGGAACAACAGTAAGTTAGATTTTGAAACTGCAAAAGGTTGTTGCACTTTCAACAACAGAGGCAGAGTATGTTGTTGCTACAAAGGCTATTAAAGAGATGATTTGGTTACAGAGGTTTATGGAGTAATTGGGAAAGAAGTATGAAAACAACAGGTTGTACTGTGACAGTCAGAGTGCCATTCATCTTTCAAAGAACTCAACCTTCCATTCGAATACTAAGCATATACAGTTTAGGTACCATTTCATATGATCTGTATTGGAATATGGACATTTGAAGTTGGAAAAGATACACACTAGCCAGAATCCTGTAGACATGTTAACAAAGGGAGTAACCAGGGAGAAACTAAGCTCTTGCTCAGTTTTAGTTGGTTTTCAAGAATGAAGATGAATATGAGAAATTTTCCAAGTCCAAGAAGGTTCAGAGTCCATCATATATAGCAGCAGTGGAGTTGTTGAGATCAGTCTCCAAGTGGGAGATCGTTGGTTGTGGAGCCTAATTATCTTCCTAATTTAGAGGTCTTGTGTTTGTCAGCCATGTTTATACCCCATGAAGACATTACACCCTAGAAGTATGTACACTCTTCAACACGGGGGAGTGTAGAGGGGGGGGGGGGGG
>JASDQU010213189.1:3787-14999 GCA_032191745.1 Picea mariana
GAAGAATGGCGCTATGGCACCTGCAAAGATTACCTAATACCTAGAATTCCTTAAATCTCTTCTCATTAACCAAAACGTGTGAGCCTAGCTCCACAAGTGCGCCCCCCTTGCTGGAAACCCCCAATGGTGCGCCCCCCTTCTCTTCCTGTGCCTATGGCTGGTGTAGAACCCTCTTGCACTGATGTAGATCTGAACTAGAATGGTGTGGGGAGTATTGCATCCCCGAGACCAAGCTTGGGACAATCTAGGTGGAATCTTTCACCACTGAATTGTCCTCTAGGGTTTGTTAAGTCAAAACCCCCAATGCTGGGCTCACTAGCTAGAAGCAAGATATCAAAAGATAATCATACATGAATGAAAGAATAAAGGCCCTTGCCTCTTATTTATACTTCCTGCATCCCCTTGTCTCTCCAAAGTGAATTTTTCTTTTTTAATTATTAATTAATTAATTAAATCACTTTAATTAATTAATTAACCTTTTTACCTCTGAAAAGCGTCTTATCTTTCCTAGTGGCTTCCTTGGCCACTGAAAGTCACTTCTCATCATCCTATCCTGTAGTCCTGTTCCTCCCGATTCTAATAAGCTATTACACTGAGAGGTTCCTCCAAGTATTGTGCCCCAAATGACCTCTTCAGTGAATTTAATTAACTTATAGCTCAAAATACTCAAAATCATGGAAATCGTCGGAATGCAACGGAACCAAAGCCAACCTGTGCAGAATGGATCATAATGATGAAATGGGATAAGTGATGCAAATCGGACCCCAAAATACCTCTTAATAATCTTTGTACTCGCTATAACCTCCATCTGGCTACTCTGGTCATCATAACCCTCTGTAATGTAATGATGTCCCAAAGTGGGGACATTACACATTTGCCCTAGAAAGGGCTAATGTCACCCTAGAAGGGGGGCGACGTCTTGCTTTTGCTTGATTAGGGTTTCATTTATGACATTTAATGTAAAACAGTATTATTTTGGTATTTTGGGCTTGTCGGCCTTTTGATGACCTTATTTTTAATTAAGGTCATTGGTATGGTATATATTGAGGATTTTCACTCTCATATTTAGATCATCTTTCACTCACACATTAGTGAGGTCTGAAATTTGCGCCCTATTCTAGGGTTTTGGGTGAAATTTTGAGGCGCACTTGTTGAAGGAAGACTTTTCTTGGCATTTTTGGCATTTCTTCTTGGTGGAAGGTTTACAACTAGGGTTTGGCTACTTGAATGCATGGTTTATGTAAGTGAATTTCTACAACACTTCTTTATTGAATGGTTATGGTACTATTTACTTGCATTTTGTTATTATAATTTGTTGAATTAAAACCGTAGGTGACAAGCATATGCTAAGGTCCTTGTCTCATGTCCCTACCAAGTTAAGAGTTATTTTGATTTGTTGAAGTAAGAAAGAGCCTTGCCATAGCAACACTCTACTCTTCTAGCTAATCATTTTTTTCCTTGTTGTTGAGCTAAGAAGGAGGAAAACGCATCAAGGCCTAGGGTTTCTACACCTTGATGAGCCGCTTTCCCCTAGGGTTTGCTTGATGAAGCCTTGTTTTAGCAACACTTCACCTTCTAACTTTCTTGTCTTTATCCCTATAAACTCTTTAGCAGCATTTAAAGCTTCTTTAAGAAATTGAAAAAGGTTGACTAATGCATAGCCTTACTTGCTTCTGATGAATGTTGGTGTTATGACATTGATGATTAATCATTCTTGCTCATTATGAAGCTTCTCTAAAGCATTTATTGTTAAGTATTGTCTTATGATTATTACTGTTATACATCTTTTTTTACTTCATCAATACATTAGTCAATTTCTTTTATTGAGAAAGTCTCTGATTATATGAAGTAATAACCAACAAGTGCTCTTGCAAATATAGTTTTATGTTGCTTTGTTCCGGGCAGTTACATTTGTGGTTTTATTATCTCTTTATTGGTTGTTTAGCCGGACTTTCTGATCGGTGGTGACTTGTGAAAGGGAAACTTTTACTCGGCCTTTATCCTTTGCCTTCTCAAAACCCTAGGTCACCGAGGACGTCTCCCCTGGGCCTACCACCCTAAATAGAAAGAGACATCTTGTTGAGGTGACAGTGATAGGATAGTCTCCCGTTACGTCAATTTGTCTTCATTTCCCTTTTCCCTTCTTTCAAAGTACAAATTGTGCGATAACAATCCTAATAGGTCATGACACTATTGCCAAATGGAATTCTAAGGAAAATAACTATAAGATCGGCAATAATTGCAGGTGTAGTTTCCCTATCTACCATGTCATTCATCAATTAAACTTCTAGTATGAAGAGGGGGTTGAGACTTTTCTTTTTCTATGCCTAGAGTTCGTCCAACATGTGGACCAAACACTAAACCATCACTATGGGATGCATCAAATAAAGGGAAGAAAAGGAGAAGAGTTGCAATAAATATTTCAGTCACTCCAATGCAGAATTTCACAAGTGGAGAAAGTATACAATAGTTTGAAGAGTGTTCACAAGTGGAGAAAGTATACAATAGTTTGGGGAGAGTCTGGGAGTTGTGTAACATCAACAATTCATTTCATATAATCCTTAGTGATTATTGGGCCTCATTCTTTCATAATAGCCTTGTATGTATACAAGTTTGACGAGTAAATAAAGTCATTCTTTGATTCCTCCATGGTGATGTTTTCAATAAGGATATTATACCACATATATCTGGCACATTTATATGCGAGTCCAATTTTCTATTTTGTTTCATCCTATTGCTTACTTTGCACTTGCATGTTAGCTTTTAAGCTTGGGAGTGTATATTCTCAACACTTTGAGCATTGTTCTTGAAGTAATGATTGCAAATTCTCATTGTAACACATGAATGTCGGTCTCAAAGGAATTGTTTGAACAATATACTTGAACAATTACATATAAGTTCTTGCTTGCAACTATAGAAGCACTTCACCCACTAATCTTCCATTTACGTCATCTACCAACCACAACAAAAAATTGCAAAGCAATAGTGGGAATGTGAACTATATGAAGCCAAGTGGATTTTGTAATTGTTGTTTAATTGAACACTATGCCTAGCTAGTTTTCCATTTTCTTAACTAGATAGGAGTTAGTGATGAAACCATGTTTTCACTCTAAACAAAATATTTAGATGGTGGTCTTTTGGTGATTTCTCCATTGTGAATGGAGCCCATCACATTCCACTAGATTTACACTTACCAATTTCATCTCACCCTTTTCATTGTCGACTCAATAGCTCCAAACCTATAGAACAAAGGAAAGATCCAACAAACACAACATCCAAAATACATAAAGTCTTTGAAGTGATTTTAAATTAACACTTACCAATTTTGTCTCACCCTTTTCACTGTTGACTCAATAACTCCAAGCTTATAGAAGAAAGGAAAGATCCAACCAACATAACATCCAACATGCATAAAGACTTTGAATTGTTTTATACTTAAAAGGATTTCTATGTGCTAAATCATTTTGTAAACAAATGAAATTAAATTAACTTATGTGGAAAGAAGTGGATATTCTCTTGAAACAAAGTAAAATATATAATGCTACTATAAAAACTCAATAGTTACATTTTAAATTGTCCGACTTCACTATATGTTTTAGGAGGTCATCGTCGTCCTCCTAAATACTATATATCTTTGATTGATGTGTTCAAGGATAGCCTAAAATAGTAGAAAAAATTATTTTGGGGAGAAATGTAGGTCTACTACAATATAGAAGTGAAATATGGCATATCCACATGTAACTCACCCACTTCACACAACCCATAACAAATTTTGCACAAGGCCACTTATAATTGTTGATGATTACAGCTGCGTGAGACATCCTCTAGGACACAAAGCTGAGAGAGAGCCCCTGAGTTGGGTGTGTGGTTCCTATCTGAGACAGAACTGGAATGTGGTGCTAGCCTCCTCCTTACAGAGAGTTGAGATGAACTCCAGATGATTCTCCTGTGTATCGCAGTGAGAAAGAAGATTTGTTGAGTTGGATGTCCCTGTGGCTGAGCACAGGTGAACATGTGAATTCCCATGAGCTGGGTGCATCGTTCTGAGATAGAGATGAAAACGATGTATTAGCCTCCTCTGAGCAGAGATTTGAAATGATGAACTCCAGATGACTCTCCTGTGTAATGCAGTGGGAAAGAAGATCTGTTGAGTTGGACGTGCCTATGGATGAGCACATGTGAACGTGATCCTAGTGGTTGAGCACTAGTGAGTGTGGTTCTCCTATGAGACGCAGAGATAGAGATATGGACATCCCTATGGATGTGCCCCTAGTGGCTGAGCACTTGTGGGTGTATGAGATCCCTTGCTATATTGTTCAAGAGTCAGACTTACCTATAACCCTAATTGTAATGTAAAGGGTACAGGTCGGCCCACCTTAATGTAAAAGATAATTAATATGGTAATTATTAATTATATTATAAGTTATTGAGGTTGGTCCTGTTGTGCCAATAGACACTTCTGTTGACAGGTTCAGTCTAATATAAATAAAGGTAAATTCTCCATTGAGGAATCATATCTTAAGTGTGAGTTTGGAAATTTCAGCAAGTATATCTTCTTAGGAAAAGTGCGCACCTCTCTTGGGCGCTAGTCTTCTAGGGTTTGTGAGCACCCTTTTGTGTGCTAGGTTTTCTTGGTGGTGGAGGTCTTTCTCTTGAGGAATATAGCAAAGGATTGGTTAGGTTTTCTTCCTTTGTTGAGAAGGGTTTCCCGGAATACTTCTTGTGTACTTGTGCATGGTGTTTCTTCTTGTGATCTTGGTTGCTGCAACATTTTCTTTATGGTTTAAGTAAAATGCTAAAATGGAATGAACTTCATGCTTAAGGCTTGCCTATTGAAAAATCAACAATAACGGGCCAGATACAAAGACTTGTTCATCAATGTAATAAGAATCAATGAGAGTTGATTTTGACAGAGCATCACATAGTGCACGCTTTTCATTTTTCATTTTAATGGAATAAAAAATTCCCAATGTTTCCAATTGCTAACTTTGAATGGACTTAGGTTTCATAAGTGAAGTATTAGTATGTTATATTATCCGCAACTTAAGCATCCCTAAAAAAATCTTGTCAACTAATATAAATAAAATTCAAATTTAGTGAGTCTACTAAACCATACACGTTAGTTTTTGGGGTTACTCCAAAAGTGTTTTCACTTATCTAGGAAATTGTCAGGTCTCCTAGTCCCTTAGTGATGTTTGATGGACATATGGATGGATCAATTTGAATGGATTCTTGACCTTGGTTAGAGTACTGGAATAATGCACTCACCTAGGGTGTTGTTATCCTATGTGGCATGATGACTAACCCATTGGGTGTCAGTTGCTTGACTAGGAAAGGAATCTACCTAAAAGGATTAGCGCTAAGCACTTAGAGGAGGGTACTTATCCCTAAGAGCATGGGACCATGTAAGATACACCTTGGTGGTTGGGCACTTGACTTGAGGACACTTGGGTTGAGGAGCATACTTCATGGAGGTTGGTTGTGGACCTAGATACATGTGGAGGAGAAGCATTGTAGCAAGTAACTACCATGGAACATGTTGAGGAGCATTGGGCACAAGAGGACATGTGGCACACAACTATAGGAGGAGAACCTTGTATGAGGACACAAGGAACGAAACACCAAGTAAAAGGGAGCATTGGGATAACAACTTGTTGAATATCACACCATCTTTGAGGAGGGGCATCATGCTTGGAAGGCATGACACCTTGGGGTTGGGTAAAATCCCAGTGTGACATTTGTCATCCTTGTATTGTATAGCACTCCATTTGGGGTTTCCTTGTTGACTTAGGTCCAGGTTTACTTTTGTGGACCTAATCCATGTTTTATGTTTTCCTCCCACAACTGTTCAATATAAAGGGATGAGAGAGCCTTTTTCGTTACTTACTATTGATGTACTCATAGTTTTATCTCTATAATTGTCTTAGAGAAGTCTTATAGGGACCAAGACCTAGGGTTTGTGATGTAAACCCTAGAGGATACATGAAGATATATGCTAGTTCTTGAAGATGTTCTTGGAGTCCTTACTTGTGTGATCCAAGAGGAAGCTAGGGCTTATGCTTATCCTAGAGAAGATCATGAGTGTTAGAGGAGTTAAGAACTTGGATGCATGCTTGGCTTGTTGTCATTACTCATTCTTTGTATTGTCATGGAGAAGCCTTCTTGTGTTGATGTAAGAGAGGTAGCACAAGGGTTTGTGATAGAAACCTAGGGAAGACGTGATAAAATAAGACTAGAGCTTCAGATGATCCAGGAGCCTTGTACTTGTGCGATGTATGGTGGAAGAATGAAGGGAAAATTATTCCATGAGTAGAGGAGTCTTGGAGCTTGTTCTAATGCTTAGCCTGAAGAAGTCTTAGAGCTTATGTTGATGTAATCTTCGTATTCCATTGTAACACTGTCTAAATGTCTTGGTGCTTGTGTGATGCATGATAAGAAGACCTAGGGTGATGCAAGCTTTTTGAATCTCCTAGAAGACCTATATGATACAAGTCAAAGATCAAGGGTGGACTTGTTTCCGTGGATACTATCTTGTTGTTTAGACTTTGGAGTGGTTAAGAGTAACTTGGTGTGATGCCTTGCTAAGCTATGATTGCTAGTTAGGTTTTGATGTGGATGGTGGATACCCTTGCCAAGGTTTGGATGCAATTGGAGTGTCATAGCTTGTGATAAGCGGAAAGGACATGTTGTACCACCTTCTGATGAGCTGACGATATGTACTTGTATCTTTATTATATTGTAATATGAAGTATACCTTTTCTTTCCAAATATTGTGCATTGCAGATCTAAAAATCAGACGTATGTTTCTCATGTTAGTGAATAGTTTCTAGGGTTGTTTGGTATTGTTGGGTATGTGTTTTATTCTTTACACAATTAGCCCCATGCATTGTACGTTGTGATGGGAACAAAGGGGAGTTGAAAGGGGTTCCCTACAAGTCCCCCCCTACTCGGGGGTTTAAGGGCGAAGCCCTCGAATAAAACCTAAAAAAAGGTTGTTTTTGGTCCATTTTCAACCTATTTTTGGTGTTTTCAAGCCAATGGTATTTCGGCCCCTTGTAATGTAATTCCAATCAAGGAATCTAATCTAGGTAAACATATTAGGGTTTTGGATGCCACAAAATTATATATATTGTATTGTAAATAGTGAAGTAAATACAATGAGAGTTAGAGGTGTGGCTCTAAACATTTATTGGTTTTCCCAATTAAGGGTTTCCAGGTAAATCTCTGAGTATTATGTGTGAATGTTATTGTTTACTTTTCATTAAGGTTTAAAACTTACAATCATGTAGATTTATCATGAAAAGTTAGCAAATTTACTAAGCAATTTAACAAGCTAAAAAGGAACCAAGGGGGCAGAGTTAGGGTTGTAATAAATCTGTCGTTATAGAGTATTTTCCCAATTTGATTTATGAAGGGGGTTAAGCCCTTAGGGATTTGAATCTTCTCCTCTTGAAGTGTATTGTTTCGGTATTTGTTTTGTTGGGTTAGTGATTTTGGTTGAACAAAAGTGAAATATCTTCTGCTGTAATTGATATTTTAGATTTCGCCATAAGGCTAAAAGTTCATAGGAAACAGATTTGGGGAACCTCCAGTATTGATGTGAAATTTCTAAATTTTCCTTAAGAATAGATTTTCAAAATTTCCACTCATTTCTATTTCATCTTATTCATATTAAATTTCTAACACTTGCATATGAAAAATAAATATAAGTATCTCTAAAAGAAGATGGAAAATTGTATACTTGAAAAATGATAGCCACTCCACAAAATAATAATAAAAATAATAATCTAATTTTAAGGTCATTGTGAAGCCACACACCAAAATGGTGTATGAGACCTCCTTGTTTGTGGGACAAGGGACCCCCAAAGGATTGGAAGGAATATTGTTATGACAAAAAAAACTCCAAAAACATGAAGTAATAAAATATATGATCAAATTCAAATGTCTACCTTTAAAATTGAAAGAGGACAAATCAAATAAACAAATTTATCATCACTATTTTGAAATTGAAAGAAGACAATTCAAATACAAATCTATAATCTAAAAGTCGATCTCAACATGACTTCTACTCTAAACTATCCTGGAAATTTCTCTCAAAATTATTCAATTTATTTAAATTCTAAATGTTAATAATAAAAATATTACATCTTAAAAACATAACATAGATTAAAATTTAAAAAACATAATTACACATTCGAATCATTCAAATCTTTTAATATAAAAAATTTAAATAAAAATATATATAAAATAAATATATTGAAAAGTCATTCATATCAAGAAATTGATAGTGTGTATAGGATTTTTCATAAAATTAAAAATCACATCAATAGGTTTAACTTAAATGATTAATGGTTAAGTGTTGTTATCTTCCTCTCAAATGTTTTGTTTTTAACTAGCTAAAAAAACTTATAAAAAATAATTATTAAAAGTATTTTTTATTTAGTGAAACTCTTTTCGAACATTTTAATTTTTTTGATAATTTATATTTTTTCTATCTTATTTATTAAAAAACTACATTTAAAATAAAAAGTATAGGAATAATATCCCTACTAATAAATTAGAAATCTCTCAAACATTACCATAAATACAAATTCGATTTTTTTTCAATATACATACTCAACAAAATGTAATTATTAATAATTTTAATAAATATAGAATAGTATTAAAATTTATAACCTAATAATTTAAAAAATAATACAAAGTTATAAACTTATAAATTAATAATATAGAAAAAAATCAATTTTAATAAATATAGAATAGTATTAAAATTTATAACCTAATAATTTAAAAAATAATACAAAGTTATAAACTTATAAATTAATAATATAGAAAAAAATCTTTGTTCGCTCACACTAAAGATTCTGTGTATTAAAGGTAAATAATAAGGATTTAAGAGATTTAGAAGTAAATAAAAGAAAGCATCAGATGGAAAAACCCTTGCGAAACTACTTCCCACGAGAAAGTTATGAATACTGGGCACGCTATTAACTCAAACACCCACTAAAGAAGGCGAAGCAGGATAGCAGGTCCGGACTGGACAGCTTACGCGTGGTTGAATAGGCAGCTACTGAACAGGACAACCCCCAAGGTTACCTACCCTCCTACAGTTTCATTGGTGCGCTGGCTACTGAACAGGACAGCCCCCAAGGTTACCTACCCTCCTACTGTTTCATTGGTGCGCTGTACGGGTGTGTACAGGCTGAAGATTTCGTTTGTCCGAACTCGAGATTTCGCTTATCCGGAGTCCGGACAGAGAGCTCTACAGGCCGATGAGTTGCCCACAATTATCTAGCAATTCCAACTATCTACATATTAACGTGAGAAGAATTGCAGGGAGATATATGAGTTCAATCATTCGGCAAGTTTTAAAAATAAAAGGAGGTTAATCATCAAATGCTTGACCCGGTTTAATCAGTACGGGTTGCAAGTCCTTTAAGATGTGGGGGCGTGAGGGTCAAGATGACAGGTCCAGGTGCTGCCGCTTGAGAGCCGGGCAAAGGCATAATAAAATATCTATTTACAGCACACTGTAATAAAAGTTTACACACAACTTCATTCATTCTTTGTATTTCTTCTCATTCATTCTTTCATTATCATTTTCTCAAAGAAGAAACTATGCAGTAAAACGTAGAATATGTACCTGTTCAGCGTCGCGCGCGGACCAGTGCAAAAAAATTAACAGGTGGGCGTTCCATCAGCGTCGCGCACGGACCGGTGCAAAAAAATTAACAGGTGGGCATTCCATCGTCTCCCGGGGCCTGCTGATCATCATTCGACAGATTCCATGGATCATCATTCGGCAGATTCCATTCCGGGCCTCTCTGTGATTAAAATTTGACATTAAGACCTCAATGGACGAATCAAGAAAGAAGAAAAAAAACTACGATTACAATACTCACAGTGAGATATATTTCCATAATGATGGCTCACGGGCTCACGGAACGCTGCTCCACGCTCGCCTATGGCTGTAGCAGCGCTGTGAGCTGCTAGGGTTTCTTCCTCTCTCAGGGTTTACATACACAGACACAGGATTCACATAACACAACAGAGAACAATCCCATACACAGACATAACACAACAGAAGCACAAACATAATACACAGAGCCAGACACATAACAACAACAACCAATACACATAGCACTCCACTTTACAACAACACTACCGCTGAGAGAGAAATACTGCAAGCAAGAAGACAGCACATAAAATATAATAGCGGAGGAGAGCCTCCCTCTCAAATATCACTGCGAAATACTCTATATTGGATCCGCTTTTTTCCGCCATAACGTCACGTTTGCTTTTTCCCACGTTTTGCATAATTATCCAGCAACCGGGAGTTCAGCTCAAGCACAGCCATTCGATCAAATCCAACGGCAGCCAATACAAATTGCAGTGAAGTTGTAATCAACCCTTGGATTGAAATGGTTGTAAGGATCCAGCAGTCGATATTAAATTAAAAAAGCAACATTAAAACGAATTGAAAAAGCAATTGATCTCATTCGCTCCCCTCCGTTTCATTTCCGTAAAAGCGTAGTCTAAACGCCTAGTGTAAACGTTTTAACTTTTGACTTTTTGGTGAGGTGATTTTTTTGTTTGATTTTTTTGAAATCTTATGGGAAATGATTGGATTTGAGTGGTTAAGCTTGTATAATCAGAATGTTTTATTTAATCTGTTAAATTCATTTATATATTCAGAATGTAAGTTTAACAAAAAATAACTATAATATTCAGATTTACATTCTCATTCTAATAAAAAAAAACATTTTGCCAAATTCTTTTAATAAATCTTTTTCACATTAATAAAAACAACCATATAAAACCATTTCTTAAATCTTAAAAAAATAAATTAAGTTAAATGGACTCACTATTAAGAAAATAGACTCCCTAAAATCTAGTTAATTAACTTATTTTCTAAATGCTATAATGAATTGTGAAAATATGGGTAGAAAAAAATAATTTTTGAAAGGGAAAGATATCAATATTTATACCATTCAGATAATTAATAAAATTATTATTTCATTTATTTATTGGATAATTTTTATTTTATTTATATATTTACAATGTGAGCATCATATTAGCACACTTTTAAATTAGAATAATATTTAAATGTATTATTTTCTAATAATACATGTTTTCAATAAACTTTGTTAAAATATGTTTTCAATTATATATATATATATATATATATATATATATATATATATATAAAATTATA
>JASDQU010213189.1:18711-32843 GCA_032191745.1 Picea mariana
TATATATATATATATGTGTGTGTGTGTGTGTGTGTGTGTGTGTGTGTGTGTGTGTGTGTGTTATGTTTATAACCGCTTTGATTAAATGCTTGAACTTCATATAAGAAATTAATTCATTCCACTAATGTTAAAAAATAATATATATATGTTAGGTTTATAATCGCTTTCACGTATTATTTAAGTATGGGAAAAAATTGTTTTCACATATTATTTAAGTACGAAAAAATATAGAGTCAATATATATACAGTCTTAGTGGGCCTAATGGTTAAGAACGTATATTTTCTCTTAAGAGGTCACAAGTTCAAATCCAAAGGAGGGTAGGGTATGTATACCTTTGTAGACTTTAGTAGTCAAATTGTTGCACCGAGGGGGGGTCTCATACACCAATTTGGTGTCTGGCTTGGCTTGGTCGTGACATTAAAATTATATTGATAGACAAGGGGGTCTCATACACCAATTTGGTGTCTAGCTTTGCAGCTTAGGCTTAGCAACTATTTACATGGTGTTGGTTCCTAAATATTTTTGCACATGGTGTTGGTTCCTAAATATTTTTGCACATGGTGTTGGTTCCTAAAGATTTCTGCAAATTTGAGTCTTTTGCAAAATTCCTTCCTCCCTTCATAAGATCTTGGAGAGAGAATATGATTTTTCCTACAAAGAGTGTTTATGCCAATTTCCTGAGTACATGGATAAATTCTAACAATTTGATTACAAAGATAAATATAGAAACATAACATTTCTATCTCATGCTTTTTCTAACCCACTTCTAATTGTGGGGGAAACGAAGAGTTTCCTGGCATCCTAATCAAACATTTGTTTATGCTTCGTAAGCATTCCAGTCCTGATTATTTTTCCTTCCCTTTGTAACATGAACGGAGGGATTTGGGGTAATTTTTTTAGAGTTTCAGTGAAGGAGAGGGATTTAGCGGACTTTGAGTGAGCATGCATTTCAAGTTCCACTTCATATTTCTCATGATTTGATACATTCCCCTGGAGCCCATGAAATATGTCCCAGGCCTAAAAATCACATATCTCTCTTCCTTGCTTAAAAAAAATAAAGACATAATAACCATGACCGAAGCTAAACAAGATTACCTACCCTTTTAGCTTAGAAGTCCAATGCTTTTCCATCCATGCTTCCACAATGTTTGGACTAGGCTAGAAACCTACAATTTTTCCAACCAAAACCCTCTTAGAGAGGATGAGGGCTTTCTTTCTTGGCTCTAGAGAGGGAATGTCTATGTGAGGTATATCTTGCAATATTTTTACAAATCTTTGTGGTTGAGATTGACTTTGTTTTCATGCAATCAAAGATCGAACCAGCGTACTCAATGCCTCTATGTCTCTCGTGGGTGGATGCTCGATGCCCCAAGAAGATGGAGAGAAAATGTCTCAGCAAATTCACATGCCCATGGGTTCCATCTCGCAATTTATGCCTTCTTCAACAATTGACTTGCACTAGATCAAGAGTAATCAATGGATGGAGATAAATCGACTTGCAATAGTTCAAGAATGCAGTGAATACTTTGAATCAAGTAAGGAACGAAAGGCGGCTAGGGTAAACCCTAGTCGTTGGAGATGTGCTCGGTTGCATATCTCATATATTAAATTTGAAGGACATGGGGATGGGCTTTGATCCACTTATGTGTGCATGGGTGCAACCACACGTTCGACCACTACCTCAAGGTGACCCCATGGCTCTAGGAAAATCCCTCATAGTAATTGAACCTTACCCAATGGTGAAAAACTCCTCGTATGGTTAATTTTATATTAAAAAGATGTTGTGCTCGTACTATACAACTTAATAGTACAAAAAGAATGGTTGTCCCATACCATTATAACAAAATTATTGCAAAAATTCAAAATATGAATTGTTCTTCTTTGTTTTTATACGAAAAAACTATTGATTCTACTTGTATAATCCATACTAAAGTGTCCTAAAATCAATATTATTTTGAAAAACATAAAAAAATACTTGGATTTATATAAATGAATGATCGTTGTGTTCCTCAATTTATTCCTTTTGTGAAGGAATGTTCTCTTGCTTCACTGGTTCCATTTGGTTCATGTTGGACTAATTCTTCTTCCTAGGCTTCCTCTAGTACTAAATTGATTGATAACATCTATTGAGATATCCTAGATTGTGTGCTTCATGTAAAACCAATGACCATAAGTCGTAATATGTTGCATCCCTCCTCCATCTTTCCAATTTTCCTCCTTTGCTTTCCCCTTGTTTAAAGTCACCTCCCGATCATGGAATCAATTGTTGCAGTTAACAATTGCAGAGTGATTAGTAGAAATCAAAATTTTGTGGCACCTCAAAACTCATTGTAATCCCAATATCTCGTTGATAGCACACCAACTCGGATGTGTATGTTCCTCCATGTCCAATTTTGAGAATTCAAAAACTAGGGCCAAACTGGAACAATATTTCACAAGACAAATTTCCCTCAAAGTCCAGACTGCAGAGGGAACCTCCAAAATATAATACACATTAGATAGCCCACCAATTTCTGTATTAGCGACAAGATTGGGATGACTTCCAGAGTTCATTACTAGGGACTTCAACCACAATGACAACAAATTCAACCCACATAGAGATATCTCACCTTCATTCACCATTTCAAACAATGATGCCATATTACCCTACTCCTATTCCTTCATCGTATGTGGGCATACAATGATGTTTAATGAATACCCATTGCACGCAAAGACAGACTATCGGGTCAATTAGATAATTGTCAGACGAGCATCCTTGTTGTGATGGCACCCCAACCTTCTCCTGGTCTATCTAAAAGAGAATCTAGTGTGGTCGTGAATATCTTAATAGGACAAACTGGAAAAGCCAATATGATACTCTCTTCCTTCGGAACAATGACAACTAGAAAGATATGTTTCTGGAGATATTCCACTAATTGATAAAATCTATAAATCGAGTTCTTATTACAATGATTCGTTATTGGAGCAGGTAGCAACAACCATTTCATCGGACATGCATAATTTTTCATTTTCTAATGGCGTGACGCTTCCTACTAAGCTAAGCTAGGTAGTGGCACTAAAGTACATAGTTGAAGTTGTTGTCATGAATGAAAATTGTTGTAGTGACTCATAGGTTCTAGTTGTTCGTCGTTCAAGAATTCTTGTTTGGGGATATATTAGCGATTAATGACTGGGATTAAGGGTAAGTGAACCATTGGTCATGGTGGTGCATTCCCGATAGATCTATTGATTGTGAAAAAATCCTTTTCCAAAATCCTTCTTTCGTTCCACGTTCCCGAGCGGGCCAAATGCGGGGCCACGAAATATCCCTACTATGTGAGTGTGAGTGAATCACAATTTTTGTCATATCATTAGTTGTCAATTACAACCCCTTGATCCTCTGTTCTCCCATTCATTTGTCTATTAGGAGGGGGGCGAGGGATTTATCAAAAAAGAAACCCAACCTTTGGGTGAGGGGCCCACACCAGTCAACCCAGCTAGTCAGACATGCCCAATTTCTACCTGATCAACCTGGATCTTTGCATAATTACATATATAATTCATGACTAGTAGCACGCTCCCCATTTCCGTGAAATTATTCCTCAAGCGAGGAAACCAATAAGTCATCGAAAGATTTGTGTGAATAATGAAATGGGTAACATAACTCGTTCTAAAGTGTCCCGCAGTGATCCAATCTCCATTGAAGAGAATACTACACGAAAAGTCAATCTGATTTCAGTCAGAATGAATCTGAATCATAGTTCATATCCAAGTCAGTTTAGTGAGGGTGACCGCGAAATTCACCGAGTGAATTTCCCTTTTGTATGGATAGATAGGGGGTGTTGCAGATGCGGCAGGACGGACATGACTTTTTCGCCCACTAGAAGACCCGATGAAAGCACTTACCTGAGCTCCTTTAAGGGATTACTCATATTTCTTCCCCTCAAAGAGCTCTGCGAAGGGGCCTTTTAGGTGGGCGGTAAGGTAGGTCTTTCCCACCTAGTAAGTTCCTTATCAACCACCCTTCTAATGCAAAGTAAAACCTACAGATATGATCCTTAAAAACCCTTCTATTTTGAATCCGGAAACCTAGACAGGTCCACCCCAGGAAAGTCTTTTTGGGTATTTAGTAAAGTGGGCCTCTTAATGTACGAATGAAGACCTTCACTATATCAAATAGGTCCGCCTATTACGAGGTGTACACCAGGAAGTCCTTCCAATGCCTCTTACTTTACGAAGACTTCTTTCCTCGATCTCCCTATCTATGGTCAATCGAGCAACTAAAAGTTCCTCTCTCTTTGGTCGAGCACTTTGTTCCTAGTGTTTATTTCATTATATAAGTCATGGCAAGGCCCTTACATGTTATAGGTGAATTTACTTGAAGAGTAAGGCCCCCCTAATTCTGGGCCTGAAAGGTCTTATCAGGTCCTGGGTCAACCCAGCCAGCCAGTAAAGTCTTGATCAGCCATCACCCTCCGATGTCAGGTGAACCATTATTCCTCTCATTTTTTTAACCTGGGTTGGTCCTGATTGGGTCTTACTTGAGCTCGAAGAGCTTTTCCTTCCTACATCGGTCAACCCCTTCTAAGTAAGGTAAGGTCCTCCGTGTATTTGAGGGGAAGAAATGGCCCGCGTCGACCTTATTTGGTTGGTTTGGTCCTGCGCCGGCCTTATTTGGTCATCGGCCTTATTGGTTGTCGTCCTTATTTGATCGTCGGCCTTATGAAAGATAAGGATAACCTTTCGCTACGGGAAAGGGATAACCCTTCGCTATTCTCAAGGGAGATCCTTCCCTTCGCTATGATTGCTCAAGCCTATAAAAAATCCCGCCTACACAAATTATGGAAGAACTAAGATAACGGTGTTATGTAGAATTGTACGAACATTGTCAGTAAATACTGCTTGGAACGGGAGGCGGAAGGCGCACAGTGGAAATGGAGTGGAATTGAAGCCAGCGTGAAAGCAAGCATGGTCGACAAACGAAATAGTTTATTAGTATCGATCCCTAGTGGGGGACATTANTGTTCTCCATGCATGAAAAAAGTGCACCATTATTTATGCATGCGTAGCTCTCGCTCACCACATTATTGAACAGATGAAGAGAAAGGCTCGCCATTCCATCCTCTCGCTTCTTCCAACCAATATGTTTTCTACAACCTTAGCCAACCAATCTTATTTCCATTGTACCCATATTTCCTTTATCTCTCGACTACTTAAATTCAACTGCATTTGTTTATTGAAAGACCTTATCCCGAACAAAACCCCTATTGATTGAAGGATAATCACTCACCCTACCTATTCTTTCATCCGGGTGGGGACGAAAAACAAATAAAAATTATGAATTAGGTGTTGGCAACAATTACCTGGCTAGTGTCGTTCGTCGGCCTTTCATGCATGTTCTCCATGCATGAAAAAAGTGCACCATTATTTATGCATGCGTAGCTCTCGCTCACCACATTATTGAACAAAAGAGATAATAGTGATCAGAAGATGCTTTCTCCATCAGTCGGTATTGGACAACAAAGGGAATAACCCATTTCTTATTCATCCATTTATCTCCCATGACGACTAGGAACAAACAAATCAGAAATTTCACTTCGAATTTTGGACCTCAACATCCTGCTGCTCATGGTGTTTCACGATTAGTATTGGGAATGAACGGAGAAGTGTTGGAACATGCGGAACCACATATTGGATCATTCCAGTGTGACACGAAGCTGCTGATGCCAAGTCATCTCCTATGCCTTGCTCGGTCCCCTGGCATGGGTGGCACGTGCCACTTTCGTAGTGCATCATGAGCACCGAGAAAAAGGCGGTTGAACCACTCAAGGGGGGCGAACCGCCCCCAAGGGAAAGAAGGGAGAGGGTTGTGAAGGTGGCCTCGTTATCCACACTATAAGTACGGGGAATGGGGTACATCCCCCACCTTGGTTGGTTGGTTGTCCGGCTTGGGTTTTCTCCGAATGAGCGTTGGCGGGTCCTAGAGTACCCGTCGAGGGCGTGCATACCCCAGGGTGATTATCACCACCTGCACCCCACGATCAATCATCTTGGCACAGTATAATGTGTAACCCGCTTATTTTCCCAGTCAATTACACGTGTTCCTGTTATAGCCTACCTAACATAATGCACAAGGGAAAACCATGGAATACTAAGAAGCCAATGAGGAGGATGGCGCTACTGGAAAATATCATCCGGCGAAAACATTGTAGGCCTGCGCCGAGAGCATAGGAAAATCCTTTGTTTGTGGGAGGAGTTGAGCCCAGAAGATGAAAGAGCCAGGGGAGGGCGAGTCATTGGAAATGGAGAGGCCTTCTGATCCATTTCTTTAGGGGGTGAGGGTCGATTCCTTTTTCGATCGAGAAGGGGGATCAATTCTTAGTTGCAAAAAAGAGGGGGGGGCGCCCTATAAATGGATCAATGAATAGATAGAGTAGGTTTACGGTACAACAAACAACACGCCAATTTGCTTCCAAAGTTACAACAAGCACGCGCATAGGAGAGAGGGGACATTTCACCAATGGCCACCCAACTACCTTGTAAGTCAAAAATCGCATGAGCCGCATGCAGGGATACTTGCATGTATGATTCTTAGGGGAAAAGATCGGCTCCCACCCAGCTAGAGGCACAGAGAAACTAATGGAATACAAAACGTATCTTCAAGCTCTACCTTATTTTGATCGTTCAGAGGGCGATCGCAGATTCACTGAATGAAGTCTTTTGCTTATTCCAGAGGTAGGTGCTGCAGAGACCCGCAGGAAGGAAGAGATTACCAAGTGACACATATAATATGGTGACGACAACAATATGTCGTAGAAGGAGATATGGAGCCACCCTTGGCTCGACTTATCTACAACTACATCCTCGAGCAACAGTGAAACGAGTATCGTGAATGCGAGATGCCAGCGGAATTATCAGTCGGACGTGCGTGCAGGGGATAGGGCTTACCGCATCCTCCCTTATGTGTTGGAGATATAGAGCGAGTACAAAAGAGAGGAATGAGAACTAGGTTTCTATATTCTATGGCGAAGCATCTGAAGCATAACTGCACACTCACATGATCTTTGACGAGATATAGGAGCATTCGGTGGAACCGGTGAGCTGCACTTGCTTCTGGATAGATGTGTGGGGCATAGGGCTCGTGGTACATGTTGCCTACCCTTCCGCTTTGGGAATCGTGAGAACGGAGATTGGTAAAAAGGGAAGGAGGTCCTCATACGGATTCACACACTTGAGTAGTGCAGGAGACCCAGATGGGGAATGGGTCGGTGTAGTGAACTCCACACCCTACCCTTTAGAGATGGAGAAGAATCACCACTTACGGGGGACGGAGCCTCTTCTTGGTGCCTATTAGTTTGGTTCAGTCCAGTTTAGTCCAGTTAGTTATTGCAAAAAGAGGGGGGGATCTCTCTTCTTTCCTTTAGAGTACTTTGAATGAATGGTTGGGCTGAGAGAGTGACAATTTGTGAATTTGTGTAGGTTATCCCTCAATTTACTTATTTGGTGGGGGGGGTGGTCGAGAGTTCGCTTACTCACCCTTGCCCGACGCGGAAAAGCGACTATGTTCTTATATTTCTTCACTCAAAGGGCATTTGGCAAGTACTTGATTGAAGTGTTATCACATCAAGGTTGCAGCTCGTAACTTTACCTCGATGGTGTTAGGCTTTGCCAAGACTTCCTATCGCCTAACGACTTAGTTGAAATTAGGTCCGTTAGCGAAGTGGAGTATAAAGAGATATATGTCATGTGTTTTGGATCGCTAAATCAAATAATTAAATATATAAAGTATGTTGGGGGGGGCATGGAATGCCCATACTATCTATCTATCATGAATGGGACCAACCCTTATAACTATTTTTGAACCTGGTAGGAATGTGATGGCCTCTAGGCTTTGCTGCTTACAATAAGATTTAACAACCATGGCTCAGGCCTCATGTTTTCCTAGCCTGTTTCTCCAACATTATTTTCTCTTTATATATTTTCTTCCGTGTTATTTCATAGTTAAAGCTTTGGTTCAATGTTAGGCTCAAATTAAGCCCCTGGTAGCCCCATTCGCGTCTTACGTTTCAGAAAAGTTTGAAGCTTGAATGAATAAAAAGTATCTCCGCCTGTGGCAGAATCCGACTTCAATTTTCATCTTCTCAAATAATGTAAAGACATCCTTCTCTCTATTGGCTTTACAAAGACCCTGGAGTGAGTGATTTGTTTGCAGAGCCATGGCAATTCGAAGATGACATCATAGGCTCACCAACTGAACTTCATTGGCTCCACGAGGAGGATATGTTATTGTGTAGTTAGGCCAGGCGTAAAATAGTAAGAAGTAGGCTCACTAATAAAGCAGTTGAGCTAGACCATTTCTTCTATTTACGAAATTTTGTTACCCCTTATAGGTCATTTCGCCCTTCTTTCTCTCTCTACCTCTTCCTAATGGGGGCATCGTGTTAATAGATAGATGGCGCTCAATCGACCCGGTGAGCATTCTTATTCTGGTTAGCCAAATATGGTTTCTTTAGGTAGAGCAAGCTTGAGAAAGGGATTGCGGGAGGGCAAAGCAAGCTTTAAAAAGGGTTTGGGTGGGTCGTAGCTTAAGCTAAGTATGGTTTAGAAAAGACATATTTGTTGAAGACAAGAAGGAATCAACAATTGACAAAATTGAAACAATCGAAGCACCACGGGTTATTCTGCGACATAAGTACTGATGTATAGATCCGTCTACATTGGACCAGCGGTTGAACACGGATATCAGCCTCTTTGAATGGGATGATTATCCCCTGACCATTAGCGGGCCTACCCATACCTAGATAAATAATAGAGAATTCGTTGAGCAGATAGATATTCTGGCTAGCAAGCAATCCAAGATGATTAGTGGGATCGAGAGTTCGCATGCTAGTAGGATACATAGGGGTTTAAAATATTGCCCATCCTTGGCTTATTCTATCCTCATCCCCTAGCCGGTTCGAAGAGCGAATTACGTTAGGATGTGAGTTCACTGCTGCTCCTACAGGCTAATCTAGTATTTGTTAATTCCCATGCATACATATGGTGGTGCATAAAAAGGAAGATCGTGCCTAATCATGGTCATTCATTGGGCCGAGTGGATTGCTCATGTGTAACATGATGGATGGAGAGGTCGAAGTCGTAATGTAATATCCCCCGGTAGTGCCCCAATTTTATTATAAATTGTAAACATGTTTATAGGCTGGTGAGCCAAGTGTATATAAGCTGGTGGGATTATGTGTTTATTAGGCCGGAGAGCCTAAGTGTTAAAGGCTAGGAGCTTGATTTTTGTATATGTAATTATGCAGATCATTAATATAATATATAAACATCGTTGTGTCCAGATCAACCACGGAGAAAGAGTGATGGGGGACTAAGCTTCCACAAGGCTAGGCAAGGGAGGGGGATAAGTGTTTGGGCCTAGGGGCTAAACTAGGGGGCTTACCTCTAAAGGAATACTATTTAAATATTAATTCCTAAAAGGCTAAGGTGGTCAATTGACCAAGTGTTGTCCCAAGTTCATGGGGAAAGGAACGTATGAAAAATGGAGTGCATGCAGCTCCAGGAAGACAAGTGTCAACCTAGGTGCATGTAGTTATAGTTGGGAAAGACAACGTTGTGGGGTTCGCTTCCCATTCGGTCATTCTCCGCCTGAGTTTGTTGTAATGAAGGGAATCTGAACCGTTTTCCTTTGCGTCTGCATACCCGCACATAGGGAACCCTCACAGGGATATTGTTCTCTGTCCATTCTGCCATCCATCGTCTATCCTATTTTGCTCCATCATCGACCTCTGTGTTTTGTCCTCTGGTCACGCATCTTGAAACCAATGAGAACTTGTGGACTGAGTCGCTTCTTCTGTGAAACCCAAGTATTACGTATTTGTCTGAGCCGTGTGGTGTCATAACTGTGTGTTTTTGTGGCCACACAGTTCCTGGACTAAGTGTGGCTTGTTGCCTTCTGTCATTTCTGTGTGAATGAGTGTTGAATCGTTACTTTTGTCCTCACTTGGCTGGAGTTGAGTCAAGGAGTGTGCTCAAGAAGCAGATTTTCAGGCTCGTGGTTGAAGAGGCAGGTTGTCGGGCCTATGAGCAGCTCTCTCCAGGTGAGAGAGTCTGCTGGGAAGTGGTTTTCTCCCAGAGAGAGTCCAACACCAGCTATGGAGATCTGATAATTCCTGATCTGTACTGTTGCCAAGACCCAGAGAGTCAGGTGAAGCACTGATGGACTGTTCTTGTGAAGGTGTATACTCCTGGGTGAAACAGACATGTGGGGAATGAGAGTCAATGAGTAGTGGGTGTAAGAAGGCTCCTGGAGAGAATCCTTATGGTTTCTCTATGCATTTTTACTGTAACCTCGACCTAGTCTAAGATTCCCTTACCTTGGGTGGAGCTTAGACCCAGCTCGGGGGTAACCACTGTTGAGCGTGATGAGTAGTGTGGTCTATGGTTGGGAGGTTCGTGGAAGGTCTGCACATATTTGGCGGATTTACTCCAGATAAAAGATAAGTATCAGTCTGTGCTTAATTTATATCTTATGCATGTTTGTGCTATTGATGCTTGAATGTTATCATGTGTTCCGTTCCATGTGGATTTATTGTTAATCTTGTTTGAATCTGAATGGTAACAATAACTCTGTGTTATGTGTTTTATTTCGATTAAAATTCATGTTATGTGTGTGTGTGTGTGTGTGTCTTTGAATATTCCGCAGTGGTAGCCTTACCCGGTCTCTATGGAGGGTCGGGGACGCTACAGTTTGGTATCGCAACTAAGTCAGAGCTGAGTAGTGGCATTGCCCAAGCCTGTTGATGGTTGGGGATGTTACAAATTGGTATCAGAGCATGGTTACAACACTGAGCCTGGATGAACCATGTTAGTGGAAGTTGAAGCAAGAGCTTCAAAAGGAGTTGTTGTCGAAATGGAAAAATCTCGTGTTCTGACCCAAGGTTTCAAACACTGAGCTTGAATGGGCTGGATAAGTGGTCATTGGACCCAAGGTTTCAAGAATAAATTGTGTCTGGAGAACCAATTTTGAACCTTAGAACCTTCCTGAGTGCCAAGAAGTTACCTTGGTTGTGTTACGAAGCTCAGGAGGAGTAGCAGTGTTGTAAAACCACGATAGACGTGGTATTGGGCCGCAAAGTAATGTGGACCTTAGGATCTGCTCAGGAGAAGGAGAATCCTTCATGACTGTCAGATCTGGTAATGTTGCGAGGAAGTTATCCTTGGATTCCTTTGGATTGCCTCTAAGAGGAGGATGGGATAGGGCGTATTTCTTTTAATTTTGAGATTATAGGTTATAAAATTCTTTTGGATTTGCTCTATCTTTCTCCGTGATTCAAGAGAGATATTGCATCCCCGAACTTCGTATCCATATAAAATAACATGCGTAACAAGAATCTCTAAGATGAGTTTCTTCTTATCCCATATCCAAAGATTGACTTATATACAATTGTTTTCAAGCCATAATAAGCTTTCCACCCCCCAATAATCATTTTTTCAATGATATAATTCCAGTTGAGCTTGTGGTGAATATCGATTCCAAGATATTTGTATGAAGTCACTTCCTCCAAGTTGTTGTTGCCATATACAAAGGTATCATAAGTGATATTATTGGATTTAATGATCGTGACCTTAGTCTTGTCAGTAGTAACAGGCATACCCATATTGAAGCAAAAATCCTTGAGGATTATCAGTTGGTTTTCAATATCGTGGGGACTCCTTGCCATAAGAACGATATCATCATCATAAAGAAGAATATCGATGACTATACTAGTGAGAGTCGGGCCGACACAACCTACTTCTTCCAAGCAATCTTCTAACTTGTCAATGTATATGCCAAAAATTGTAGGGGACAAGGGACAACCTTGCTTGACTCCAATATTGTAGTTAATCTCTTTTAACCAACCCTTAGTGTTCTTAAACTTGGAAATAACGTTCTCATACAGCCTTATTTCAGCAACCCTCAACTCGAAAGGCAATTTTGTCTCTTCCAACCTATTCCAAAGGTTTTTCCTGGGGACCGTGTCAAAGATTTTTCTAAAGTCAACAAAACAACAAAACAGATTGGTTTTAGTATTGCGGAACTCCTCTGTAATGATCCTAAAGGTAACAAGATGGTCCAAAATTGAATGATATCTCCTAAACCCAACATGGCCTTTATCTCTTTTACCGTGACTTTCTAGCTAAAGGCTAATCTTCTTTTCCAAAATAATTCCATAAAGTTTGGATAAAATCAGGCTAATCATAATGGTCCTATAATTAGAGGGAATGTTTATATCCACATTTTTTAAAATAGAAACAATGAGGTTTTTCATCCAGGGTTTAGGGAAGCTCTGCTTCACTACTAAATTAAAGAGCTTGTGTTTGTGAGGGATAAGGATAGGCCCTTTGATTTTAAAAATTTCAGCTTGGTAGCCTTCAATGTCCCTAGCTTTCCCATTTGCAAGCCGCTAAACCCCGAACTCTATGTCATCCAAAGAAAAATCTTCATCCTCTATAGAAACAATAGGAATGGTGTCCATGGCATTAGGGAACTTGTAAAGAATTTTAAGGTATGAATTCTGATCCCTTAAGGAATCATATTATTTTATTTAGTATTGCAGATCAGAATTTGCCTCCATAACTTCTTTGGATCAAGCTTAGATAGTTGTGAAAGTTTCTCTTGCCTTTTATTGATATAGTACCTTTGTTTCCTTTTAATTAGGAATTTGTATGTATTGATCTTATCGAGTTTTAAGGACTCATTAAAAGCATCCCTAATGGATTTCCAAGCAATTTTACATTCTTTATCATACTAAGGGCTGGTCATTCTATTATTCTTTTTACACGACACCTCGAAGGAGAAATTTTTAATAGAAGTGGAAAGGGTAGTTGTAAAATTATGACAGTGGTCTTCAATTTTGTCCTTATAAGTTAGGAGATCTAATTCATTATTCAAATCCTTTAAGAAAAGGTCAATTTTACTTTTTTCAAAGAGCAATTGCCTTTGATTATTAGAATTCTCTTCAATGGCACTCTTGTGCATGGAAAAGTTTAGAGTTAGGGTTACAAGTCTATGATCAAAGTCGGTCCAATACTCAATACATAAATATAATAATAATAAAAATCTATGTTCAAGGTCATGGCCAAACCATACATCAAATTGGTGTATGCGACTCCCTTGTTTGTGGAACAAAACACCCCCTCCTCGCAAATATTTGATTTCTTAAGTCTACGATAGTGTACATACCCTACCCCCTCTAGATATGATATAATGTATCATACCATCATAATAAAAATTTTCTTAAAAAATCATTATATATATATATATATATATATATATATATATATATATATATATATATATATATATATATATATATATATATTACAAAACATTATTTTTATTAATCTAATTTAAAAAAAATTCACAAATGTTTTATGGAAATATTAAACATATCCTCTTAATTTACTTTAATATTAAAAAATTACAATTCTATAAGTTAGCTTAAATGATTAAATGCTTGAACTTCATAAAAGAAATTAATTCATCCCACTAATGTTAAAAAATAATATATATATGTTATGTTTATAACCACTTTCACGTATTACTTAAGTATGGGAAAAAATTGTTTTCACATATTATTTAAGTACGAAAGAATATAAAGTCGATATATATACAGTCCTAGTGGGTCTAATGGTTAAGAACGTATGTTTTCTCTTAAGAGGTCACAAGTTCAAATCCAGAGGAGGGTAGGGTATGTATACCTTCGTAGACTTTAGTAGTCAAATTGTTGCATGGAAGGGGGGTCTAGTCATAGACCAATTTGGTGTCTGGCTTGGCTTGGTCATGACATTAAAATTAGATTGATAGACAAGGGGATCTCATACACCAATTTGGCGTCTAGCTTTGTAGCTTAGGCTTAGTAACTATTTACATGGTGTTGGTTCCTAAATATTTTGGCACATGGTGTTGGTTCCTAAAGATTTCTGCAAATTTGAGTCTTTTGCAAAATTCCTTCCTCCCTTCATAAGATCTTGGAGAGAGAATATGAATTTTCCTACAAAGAGTGTTTATGCCAATTTCTTGAGTACATGGATAAATTCTAACAATTTGATTACAAAGATAAATATAGAAACATAACATTTCTATCTCATGCTTTCTCTAACCCACTTC
>JASDQU010213190.1:0-13935 GCA_032191745.1 Picea mariana
ATGGGGAATCAGGATTTGTGTGGACCTAAAGAAGCTAAATGATGCATATCTACATCATCCATTTCCAACACCATTTACAGATGAAGTGTTAGAGAATGAAGGGGGAAGGAGGCCTATTATTACACAGATGGCTTCTCAAGATATCACCATATTAGAATTGCATGGGAAGAAAAATATAAGACTACATTTGCAACATAGTGGGGAAGTTATTAGTACACAATAATTCCTTTTGGGTTGAAGAATACACTTGCAATTTTTTCCAGAGTAGTTGTAGCAGTTTTTAAGGAATTTATTCATAAGTTCCTTGAAGTTTACTTAGATGATTAGACCGTGTTTATTCTATTGAAAGATCACATAGAATTCCTCGGGTCAATGTTGGACAGGTGTAGACAATGTCAAATTTCACTAAATTTGAAGAAATTTATTTTCTGTGCACCTTTTGGATTTTTTTTGGTCCATGTGGTATGTAAGAAGGGCTTATTAGTGGATCATGTGAAGATTTTAGTTATTTTAGATTTACAACATCCACCCACATCATTCAAACAATTGAGGGAAACCCTGGGTCATACATGATACTACATGAAGTTCATTAAGGGTTATGCATAGATTGAAACACCTATGGAGAAGTTATTGAAGAAGGAAGTTAAGTTCCAATGGAATGAGGACTGTTAGAAAGGTTTGGATACCTCGAATAAAAAATTAGTGACTGCACCAATTTTGATCTTTCCAGGATGGAAGAAGGAGTTCCATGTTCATGTGTATGTGTCATCCCTAGATTTAGGTGCAGTATTATCTCATCCAGGAGAAGGAGACATAGACCATCCAATAACATTTGCAAGCAGGATGTTGTCAACAACAGAAAAGAACTACACTACCATAGAACGAGAAGGATTGGAAATGGTATATGTGCTGCAGAAGTTTAGACATTATTTGTTGGGTTCTCATTTTAATATGTATGCCGAACATTATGCACTTAGATACTTAGTGAACAAGTCAATGTTGGGGGGGAGAATATGCAAATGGTTGTTGTTGTTCCACGAATATGATTTTGAATTTTTTGTAAAACCAGGGAAGTTGAATGCAGGACCAGACCACTTATCGTGCATACTATCAGGAGAAGATGCAAGGAATCTAGATGACAACTTGCCAGATGCATAATTATTTGTAGTTAAAATGGTAGATGACTACTTCACAGACATTGTGTAGTTTTTAAGTACACGAATGGACCCATCAAACATGACAATTGCGCAGAATAAAAAATTATTGGTTAAAGAAACTGACTATTTGTTTATTCAGGAAACTTGTACAAGTTAGGTGTAGATGGAATATTGAGACGATGTGTGTTAGAGAATGAAAGTCCAATGATACTCTCATAATCACATAAAGGAGTTGATGGAGGATACTACGCAGGTAAAGAAACAATGCAAAATATTTTGTGCGTAGGGATTTGGTGGCCCACACTTCATAAGGATGCTAAAGAATAATGTCAGGGATGTGATGTTTGTCAAAGGGTGGGAAAGCCATACATAAGTGATGATGTTCCTTTACACCCACAGGCAATGTTGCAAGAATTTGATAAATGGGAAATAGACTTGTTGGACCGATCAACCCACTAGCGAGAAAATCAAGAGATAGGTACATAATAATTGTGACATAGTATTTGACCAGATGGGAAGAAGCAGCACCAGTCATGGACTACACCGCTAATACTACTAAGAGGTTTCTATTTGAGAATGTAGTTACATGATTTGGATGCCCACTCATTTTACTCAGTGATCAAGGAACACACTTCCTGAATAGGATGATTGCAACATTGACGGAGGAATTTCAAATTCATCATCAGAAGCATACACCGTATCACCCTCGGGCCATTGGGACAGAAGAATCTTTTAATAAAATTCTGGAGAATGCTCTAACAAATATTTACAGCATAGGAAGGGATGATTAGGAATTGAGGATTCTCGCATTATTATGGGAATATAGGACTACAAGTAAAAATTTGACCAGACATATACCTTTAGGTTGGTCTATGGGAAAGAAGTAGTAATGTCGATGGATTTTATTGTGCCTATCCTACAAATTGTTGCGATTACTGATATTTCAGACTCTAGCACAATAGAGGAGATATTGTCACAATTGGTACAACTTGAGGAAGATCAATTTGTCATAGGGTTCCATTAACAAGTTCAAAAGGAAAGAGAAAATGCATGGCATGATAGAAATATTAAACGAAATTTTTTTCAAGTGGGGGACTTAGTGTTACTATATGACAATAAGTTCATGCAACATCCTATAAATTTATGAATGCACTGGTTAGGACCATATGTGATTAAGCATGTGATGGAGGTAGGTGTTGTGCAGTTGGAAACATTGAATGGAGAAGTCCTGAGAGGAATGGTGAATGGTATTCGACTGAAAATTTATATGGACAACTGAACTACCACGCACTAAGATGACCTGCATGAGAAAATCTATATTATAATAGTGTATTATTGTAGGAAAAACAAAAACAAAAATTTAGAAAAATTAGAAAAAGGAAAAATAAGAAAAAGTGAAAAAAGAGAAAATAAAAATGAAGGAAAAATAGGAAAAAATTGAAGTTACAATGAGAGTAAGGGCGTAGAAAAAGTAAGCGTTGCGTAGATAAAATAAAAATAAGGTATGCACAAAAGAAATGCATGGAACAGGACCATAATCACCATTAAAGGCATTAAAAGGGAATAAATGATGGTTAAAAAATGTGAATGACAAGTCATAAAGATGATGCATAGCAATGAATGGAAAAAATTGTCAGGAATCATGACAGACTTGAAATACGAGGCACACATTCAATAGAATATATGAAAATAAAGAAACATTAAATCAAGAATTCATCACACCACTAGTGGATGAGATAGTTAATTTAGGCGCTAATGGATATGGACAACTAGCGAAGGGGCACAAAAGTCACGAAGGGTCGAAAAAAATTAGTTATTGTCACTTAGAGTTGCAAGTGAGTAAGAGAGAGTCGAGAACCATATTACAAAGCCAAGAGAAACCCTAGAGATGAATCAGTTTTCATTGGTAACAAGTTTACAAAAATGGCTCCGCCAAAAGAAATAGTGCTCGTACCAAAGAAAACCAGAACAAGAGTGCACATAGTCGAACCAAAGGTTGAGGAGCTTTCGGGAGAATCATCATCAAAGCCGAGGCTTCCTCGAGACTATATTATACCAAGGAAGGATGATTCCCCACTATTGACATTAAAAAATACTCCCTACTACAAATTGGTGACTCTTGACATCCCAAATGGGGTCATCATGGATTAAGAAATGCTAGGGAGGGTGTCGTAGATCAAATATCCAGACCATGATATCACAAACATGACGAAATTCTCTAAACTTATGCCACACCATTACTTGGAACTAAGGATAGATAAAGGAATGAGCTAGAGCATATATGTGCCAAATATATGGGCCAGAGGACTAGAGTGAGTAGACATTATAAACCTCTTCGACATCCCACATTTCGGCAGAAGCAACGAGGTGAATGCATGTGTTAAGTTGCTCGTAACTTGTGTGCATGGAGGTTATTTGTGATTCGAGGGGCCAATCTATATCAATATATACATGATTGTAAGGATCATATACTTACCATCGCATGGACAATATTGTTATAGCCCTAAAATTCCCTACTCTTGCATACATGGCCTTGGCCCTCTTACTTGCATCTTTTGCCAAAGCACTGCTGAGAAGCTCTTCCTAAAAAACCATTTTTTGGAAGATGTATGCGCCCTGCACCATTAGAGCCCACGTAAATACTTTTGTTGCACCACTACAACTCAAGTACATACGCATGTTTCACCATTACAACCCGCATATGCTTGCAAAAGTTGCAAAAAATAAAAAGTTGCAAGGAATTCGTTGAAATTTACGGGCTATTGGAAGTTTACCAACTAATCCACCTGATATAGCTCATCACCCAACCAAATAACCATCCTTTTTTCATATAAAAGTAGGTTTTGGGCTCTCATTTCAAATCTAAGAATAAATATAGTGAAGCTCGGCCTGATTTCACTTCCCCTCCTTGCCCAAGATAATGCTGCCTTTTGTGAGAAATTGCTTCAACATTCCCTCATCAGCCCCTTCTTCTTCCATTTAACCCATTCCCTTCCATAGATGAGATCATAAGGTTGAGAGAATAATTCCATATAAGGTTCACTTGGAGCATGGTAAAGAGGAGCCCAGATCACGTTCGCAGAATGGTGTCCGACTCAGATTGTAAGGTATAATCTTTGTGTTATGAATAAAAGAATCAGATTTTGCCTGTCCCAAATGATGGTGTCTTGAGTACTTTTATTGATTTATACTTGACATTCTAACATATAACCCTAACTTATATATGGAATAACATGCTTGTATTTCTTTGTTTTCTTATCTTTCGATGCAGGTCAGAACTGGGAGGAGACGTGCATTCAGTGGAACTTCCAATCTTGAGAAGATCATCACCAGATGTGGGATCAAAGGTATAATTACCTGATCTCTTCTATCTTTTCTTTATTTACATTAGTTTTCATATGTTTGGGGTGGAATAGAAAATTGATTAGATTTTAGGCATTTATTCGCTCTGTCTACAACTTGAACCCTGGTGTAGTTAAAGGGGGGGTTTTCCCGCTAGAAAATATCCAAGCTCGTTGTTTGTAGACAAGAAAAATGTCAGGACTCTATCAAAGGAAATGAGGGAAAAAATTCACATAGCTAGAGGTGTGCATGGGTTGGATGTGTCGAGCATATGAAGCCCAACAGTAAGGCTTGCAATGCAGGAATTGGTGTGCAAGTTACTAAGGAAATGAAGGAAATTCCAAGTGGCATCGAGAGTGATAACTGTGGCTGAGAAGTGTGTTGAAGGGGTATCAATGAACTGGGTGCCTTTCTTATTGAACCAGTTCCTCATCGATTGCACAGAAGCATAGGATAGAGGCATGTAATTCCATTATCCTTGGCTTCTAATTCTGATTGCATTCACAGTGTCAGAAGAGTTGGAAGATGCGTAGTTCTTGGGTCTCAGAGGTAAGCCATGTTTGGCAGCTAAGTATCAGAACTTCTAGTACATGGCTCACAAAATAAGATAGATCATCGACACTAACGTGGAGTTATTTCTGTATGTAAAAAGGATTCGACATTGCATCATGAATAAACCACACATTTCACCACAATTGGTGGAGGTATACACCCCGATTGTGCAGTTCAGGAAAGATTGACACCATATCTATATACAAGAAAAGAAGGACCCGAGAGAAGAATGGACCCAGAAAAAATACAAGATCACAGAAGAAGATATCAACTTGATCATGCAAGATTGGGATCTAGATTGGAAGGTTCCTGTGAATGAAATGAATACAGAGCACCCTGCCAATGATGCATATGAATAGGGTAATGGATATGGTAATGGACATGGCGATGAACATGGTAGAGACATAGAAGACATGAAACAAATACTCAGAGAGAAAAGGAAGGACACGGGTAAGGGGCCAAGAAAAACTGTGTGAAAGAAGATGAAATCCCACAAAGTATCGGCTAACTATACTCTGGAAGATGTTGACATCGATAGAATCGAATATCAAGTAAGGGATGCTGGATATGAAGCAATTGAGAAATCATCGTAAAAATAAGAAGAATTTCTCCAACAGGTACATGATCAGTTCACAACATTGTAGCAACTCTTGGAAGTAAAAAGGATAGAACTAGAGCACCGATCCAGTGAAGGACCATAAAAAATCCTGATTGGGGAATCAGGGGATACCACTTCTTATTTTTTAAATATGGAAATATGGCGCAAAGTGTTGAAGATATCATCAGATGTGATTGAGTTCCCAACATGTGAGATGCAAGAGTAGGTACAATGACTAAGTCACCTGGACTTATTCATTTCACGAATGCCCACAACAATACTACAAGGCTTGCACATTAGTATTGCACAGGAGATACGGTTCTACGTAGATTCAACATAAAGCAAGTTGGAAAAGGTAGTGTCGGAGAAGATAAAGCTTTAGAAAGATTATACAAATTATTTACAGGAGAAGAGTGTGACTGAGGAAAATGATGAAAAAATATTGAAGGAGAAGGATGAGGTTGAGAAGTAGGAAAAGTGAATACAACAGGGCATCCATAAACTCTATAAGGATATTTTAGAAATGTCGATGGTGGTAGAAGCCACTCTTGAAGAACAAGTGTAAAACATCAGGGAAGTCATTAAAGGCTTCCACACCAAGATCAAAGACTTGGAATCACATGCCACACCAGGGACACCACTGAAGGAAAAGGAACAAAGAGAAAGAACCACCATGACTGTAGTAGCAAGTATTAAGACTCTGGAGGAGGGGTGTGCAAATCTATGTGAGGAAAGCACGCATATTTGGACAAATATGATGGAGGATATAGAGATGAAGGTCGTGGAAGATAGATTAAGGGATGCATAGAAAAAGGAATATAAGGTTTTGGATAACATCATTATGTTTCCACCTGCTAAGTGCATGGCTGCCATCCTGGCAAGTAGGTAATCGTACACAAATAGACCAGATAAGGGAACAACAAAATATTATCCAATAACAATTAGTACTACTGCAGAACAAAGAAATAAGGGTAATAGGATAATTTCTAGCTACACAGAGCACAATAAAGAAAGCAACACGTGACAATAAGGAGAAACGCATGACCCTGACTATGCAGGTCGTAGAGGAGATTCTGGAATAAGAAGTAGAAGTCAATAAATAGGCCACGAAAACTAAGGAGACTCTCCAAACATTCATGGAAGCATGGAGGGGTGCGACACAACATGCTCGAGATGAGCCACAAGTGAGCATTATGGGATTTTTGGACATGAAGTTCGAAGAACTAAGTTTTGAGGGTGCGCAAAAAAGTAGGAAGGAAAAAAGTTAGGAATGAAAAAGAAGATAGACATGCAAAAGTAGGAAGAACATTAGTTGAGAATGTAAAAGCATCATGCAGGTGCAAAATCAAGAAAATCAGGCCCGAACAATAAGTCATCATGAGTTTTCATAGGGTTTTGGGAATGAGCGAGTAGGATTTTGAGCCCTAAATTATATGTATAAATATGTAATGGGTGGGGTAGAATAGGTTGTTGAAGTTGTGTTGAAAGTTGAGCCTATGATAGGGTGAGGTTGAGAGAATAAAATGAGAGTGAGAGAGAGTCTATGTATGAAGGTGTTGTCACAGGCACTGCTGTTACACATTATTTTGGTCACCCTAGTGATCAACTGATGACATGTTCATAACTCACTTCCATGTTCCTTGAAAACACTAAAAGAGACTTTCTCCATGAGAAAAGTGGATTAGCTTTTCTTCCTTAAAAAATATGTCAAAGGAGATCATTGGACCCTGATCTATGCTTACGATGCAATGATGCTTGATCATCACATGCTGCACCAAAGCTAGATTGAGACGTTGTCGCAAGCTACCTACATGACCATGCTTAAACAAGGGAAAAGTGAAATTCAGGAATGTTCTAGAAGGGAATCTTATAGAAGATGAGGTGGCCTACGATTGGTTTGGATCTTACTTGCTTCTCTAATTTAGTGGGATCATCCTAATCTCCTCATACATCCCTCTTTCACCCTATATAAAGAGGGATCTCTTATGGAAAAGGCTAAGGCTTTCTTATGCATGAAGAATTATGCTAGGGATTATACTTGATATAGCTTTTCTTTAGCTCTCTAAGTCAAATTGTGGATCTTCTTCATCAAGGCATTGGAGAAAAGGTGTGTGTGTTGGAGCAAAGAGACATTGAAAGGGACCTTGCAACATCAAGGCATGGGTTGTATTCTCCACTTTCCTTTAATATAATGCAGCAATAGATTTCTTCTTTATAAATGTGTCTTTGATTTTATTGTATAACTCGATCTTATACATAGAATTAATTGGAATATATATATCTTTGTTCTCTCTCTTTGTTGGTTTGTTCTTCTTAAACAAGTTCACCATCCCGCAAATCCAAATATGGACTGATAAGGACAACACTAGCGAGGATCACAATTTATTTAAAAGGTATGTCATTTGTCCCTCTCTCAACTAGTGTATATGAAAATGAAGTCTAAGGTGAAGTTTGTATTTAGTCTTGTTTTGTTCTAGCTTCCTGTGGAATTTAGGGAGATTAGTTTGTGTCCACACTTACTGATTTTTCCGATAACAAAATTGGCGACCATACTGGGGAATGACTTCTTTTTGTTTTTTTCTTCTTATTTGTTTTTACCCTACCTTATTTTGATCAATTTCATTCTCTAAGTCTGTGGGTGATCCATCTTGACTCCCTGGTTCTGAAAGTTCATTAAGAAATTTTGTCATTCTTTCAAATTTTCTTTATATTCAGACATCGTCGCACTGTGTCCTATTTTCAGCCTACAAGGATTCTATATCATCGCACTTTGTTTGTGTAGACCATGGCGACGACGTTGCATTGTGCCTTACTTACAACATGCGACGATCCTATATCGTCGCACTATACCCTTCTGCAGCCTGGGACGATTCCTGTAGGAATTGTTAGACTGACAATCAATTTTCTTTTCTTTGCCCAAATTTGTCTTCACTGCTTGGGATGAAATTTTAGATTTAGTGAATGATTGGTTTACATTTTTTAATCTTGAATTTGATTGATTTTCAAGAATTGAGAGTCTTCCTCATAAGCTTTGCAAGTTTTATATTTTGACTTCTTATTGCAAGGATATAATATCAAGACTTTGTTTTTGGGTGCTTGTTTGATAGGTTGTTCTTGACTTCTTTTGAGTTTTGGAGTGATTTTAAGTTTTGGATTTTTGTTGATTAAGAAACAATTTTTGTTTACGTTCAACAAATAGTTTTCTTATATTTTCATTTTTTGTTTGCATTATAAGTTTGATTTGGGAAATAGTGTTGAGAATGCATCAATCTTCTTAGACCATTCTTTCCTTTTTGGATTATTTCTCTGTTCTGATTTGAAAAGAAAAGGTCTGAAGTTTATTCTTCTTTTTAGTATTCTTTGTAAGAAATATTTTGCATTCAAATATTTGTCGAAAAGAGAAAATTGGAATCCATATCATTCAAAGATTTGGAAATTGTGCTTTGTATCTTTTGTATTCTGGAAAGAGAAACCTTCTCACTCTTGTAATTAGATTTCATTGAATGAAATGATTGCATATCATCTCTTTTTTCATTTTATTGGGTCAAGGTCAAATACATCATCAAATTCATTTATGTTTCCCTTTTGAGTAAGCAATCGCCTTTAAAATATAATGCAATTTTAAAATCTATTAGCAACTTTTATACACCAACATTAGCTAGGATAGTTCTTTGTAATAGGTTGTAAGGAATGCTCTCCAAAGCATCAAAATACACAATAGTATCTTGTGATAGGGAGAGTTCAAATCTAGTTGCTACATTTTGTCCTGAGAATCCCTTCTAACACAAGGTCCAATCACAAGGTCGCATTAGGACTAGCAGAGTTAGTCACCCTCCTTTGTTGGTCTCAGTGTAGAGATTGCACGTATTATTGGGGATCACTTGAGAAGAAAACACTGTGGGGATCTTCTTGAGTTGATTTTGGGCTTAGATACCCTGCCCTTGCACATGGATCAGACTGTCGACTACTTCCCCATGCATCATTGTCGTAATTGGTAACCTTAGTGGCCTATCTCTTTAGAGTCTTTACATGAGGTGACTTGGGAGGGGCAAGTCTTCACAGTACCTAGAATCGACATTGGCCAAACTCACTCAGGCTCCTTGGAGGGTATACCCACGATTATGTGTGGGAGCTTGCACCAAGGTGTAAGTTCGTTAAGAAGTTTGTCAATTTAAATTTTCCACCCGATTTATCCCAACCCCTTCTTGCCTTGATTTCGTGACACTAGATTTCATCACCAACTAGTGACTTCGAAATATGAAGGTTTGTTTGCGTGTTTGATATCTAGATTTTATTAGTGAGTGTTTTTTGTTTCTTTAGTTGGATATAGATTTATTTTATTATTTATTTGGTGCATCCAACATCCGCCCTCGCCGTTCACATAGGATGCAAGGGTTACCTCCAGAAGACCCAGAAGAATACACTCCTTTTATTCCTACCTCACTAGAGGTTTCTCCTAAAGGAGCAACCAATAATGATGTAGCCTCTGAGATTGTAAATTCTAATCCATTGGAGGAATCAATACTTCCTGTAAATACGTTATTGAGTGTTGTACAAGATCCACTTTTTCTCCCGATAAATTCATTCGGAGACGTTGTTGCTAAATATTATACTATAATACCTACTGAACTGGACCTCACACAGAGTTTGGTGTAGACATTCCACTCTTCCAGAGTGAATTGCTTAGAACTCTGGTTCATACTGCTGAAATTTCTAATCCTAGCTCTACCCCTGTCCGTTCTCTTTGGACGACCTCTTCGCGACAAGATATTTTTGAAAAACTAGGAATGAGTCATCTATCCCATAGGACTTCTAATCAAACTATGGCATCACATACATCGATGACTTCCACTGCATACACAATACCTTTAGATCATTTTACTAGCACAATCAATAATGTTTTCACAGTCTCAGACCAATTGTTGGTTGGTTCTCATATAATTCTTCTTCTCGATCTCACTATCTCTACCATGGTCCCAAAATTTATGCTTGTTTCTTCCGGAAGTCCGATAATCACTCAAGCTTCTATTAGAACACCACTTCCTCTTAAGTCAAATCCGTCACTTCCACCTAGATATAACCCTTTAAATACTTCTATTGCTAATCTTTCCCAGAGTCCATCTGGAGGGCCTAATATTTTTGTTCCTCTTGGGTATAATGGTGCTAGTACTTTTGTCCCTACACATACCTAGGTTCTCTCCAGGGGGCCTAGTGTTCCTCCTCCTCCAGCTCCACCTGGAGGGTCTAATCATCCTGACCCAAGTAGCTCCAATCAAGTTGGAGGCACTTGTCATTCTGTCACTTCTGGTTTTCAAATTCTTGTTGGAGGCCAACCTCAAATTGGGGGGAAACCTCAAGTTGGGGGACAACCCCAAGTTGGGGGTCATTGTTGGTCACTATAATTGCTTAATTAATTTAAGAAATCAAGTGCTACATAAATTGTCAACCCAGGGAAGTTTGTTTATTTCAAAGGTAACCACGCACTATATATGCTCAATTCCAAAAGCAAGCTAGAGTTGTAGTAAAGGAAACTATATTAATCACACTTTCCTTGAATAAACTGAAGTTCTGACTTGAATTATAGGAAAGAAACCTACCTATTGCAGAGCTTAAAGAGATGATCAATCTAAAGAATCCTATATTACATTAAAATAACAACTGCAATAGGAAAGAACAATTGTTCTGTAACCAGAGAACATGACCCTATTCCCAAGCAAGAACTTCAGCACCTTGTTTCTGATTAACACACTTTCATGAAAACATTAATGCATTGAAGGCTAACTATTTCTAACAGAGAACAAGACCCTCAATCGCTTCCTTTAAGTAGGAACCTTCAACACCAGTCTCTGATTAGCACACTCATGAAAATGATTGAAAGTTGACTACTTCTAACAGAGAACATGACCCTTAATCCCTTCCTTTAAGAAGGAACCTTTAGCACCAGTCTCTGATTAGCACACTCATGAAAATAATTGAAGGCGGACTACTTCTAACAGAGAAGAGGACCCTTAATCCCTTCCTTTAAGCAGGAACCTTTAGCACCAGTCTCTGATTACCAAACTTCATAAATTCATCACACAAGATTGCTAATTAAAATGATTAACAATTAACCAAGCATGAACTTTCATGAAAACAATGTAACGTTCAATAAAACAGAGTTCTTAACAAGACAGAGTTCAGTAGTGTTTCAGCAAAGCAGAATTCATAAAAGTAGTGTTTCAACAAGACAAAAATTAATCAAGGCATAAACATAGATTACACTAACACACTATAAAACTAACGGGTGAATCTTGTGAAGAAGGTGGGCCCTCCCTTCTCACAAGATTCCTCTGAAACGAAGAGACTAGAGAAGGATGATCAAAACAATATTTTATTCATCTATCAATGTATCATATTACAATCTGAAAAATGAAGCACGTCCCTCTCTGTGAAACTTTCTTAGTGCAAAAACTGGGGATCCCTTCGAATGATGATTTCCTCTTATTTAAAGAGGGGATCCCTTCGATACAATTGATCAAAAATTACAGATGTATATCTGAGTCCTATTCTTAGTTAGATCAAATTTCTAAACCGGATAGGATGTCCTAGTCTCCCGCAACATAATGCTATTACAAGTGCTGAATGAGGTGTTTGTTACGGCTGGAGTAACAGTTCTTTCTTGTTGCTGCTATTGCACACTGTTTCGGCATCGCAAATCGCGGGCTGTTTTAGCCACGGGATTTGTATTCTGACTGTTTCATCACTTCTCAGATAGCAACGATGGTTGATGCTTGGCTCACGGTGTGGCTGTTATAGTCAATCTATGTGAGTTGTTGTTGACCACGGACTGTGTAACGAATTCCTTTGTGTTTCATCATCATTGACCATAGACTGTGTAACAGCTTCCTTCGTGTTTCAGCATCGTCGACCATGGACTGTGTAACAGCTTCTGTGTTTCAACATCGTTGACCACAGACTGTGTAACAGCTTCTTCAGCATCATCGACCATGGACTGTGTAGCAGCTTCTATGTTTCAGCATCATCGACCATGGACTGTGTAACATCTTCTGTGTTTCAGCATCGTCGACTATGGACTGTGTAATAGCTTCTGTGAGTTGTTGTTTCAACAACATGCCTCAAATGCTAATCTACAGTTTGAGCTCTTTCAGCACTTATACATTTCTAATTAATGGTTAAGTACGAGAGTGATGTAAAATTATTTGCAAAACAGATTAAACATATAGTAAAGAGAAGAGACGTTGTATACCTTTGGGAAGATAGGATAAAGTGATAATATGAGTTTAAATGTGAGTGAAAAAGAGTGTAATGGTGGAAAAAAGTATGGGCAAAAAGGTACATTGTGTGGTCCTAACATCCCCTCCAACTTAAAGTGTTACATGTCCTTAGGCAACTTCACTCTGAATCAGAGTCTGAATACCGACTCCGAGTGTGCAAGTTACTCAAGCAGTAGCTGTGGGAGGTATTGTCTGTTGGCGCTCTGAACCCTTGGACCCGTTGTAACCTTTGACAAGCTGTTGTTTCTATCTTCTTAGGCAGCTTATAATGGATTTGATATCTTTCTATTGGAAACCAGAAGATAGGAAAATAAAACCGGTACCCTATCCAGCTTTCAGCACATTGCTGAACACACTGGATGTAGTTAGGTACCCTAGATATTGCTACCTCAAGGTTAGTGGGGCTAAAAGGATTGTGTTCCTGTCTTTTCTCAGTGGATTGCTGCCAAAACAAGTTATTTACCTCGAGGGCAGCAATCTCTATGGATCTGATGAAGTGCTGACAATCCTGAAGCATTGTTGATTGTAGATGTTGAACATGTTCAGTCATCCCTGGTTTCTTTAAGAACTGATAATATTCTGTGACAAAGGTGGCTGCATTCTGTGGTTCTGGTCTTATCCAGAGAAGGCGGTTATCTTCATTGTGCTTGGCAGCCAGGAAGTCATCCTGCCACAAAATCTGATTGTGGAGAAAGGAGGTGAATGCCCGAATCTGGATGTCCCTGACAAGAG
This sequence comes from Picea mariana, assembly GCA_032191745.1. Classification (NCBI taxonomy): domain Eukaryota; kingdom Viridiplantae; phylum Streptophyta; class Pinopsida; order Pinales; family Pinaceae; genus Picea; species Picea mariana. The sequence continues at coordinate 13,656 of JASDQU010213190.1, forward strand.
GATTAAGGTTCAGCTGCCTGTTTTCGGGGATGGCCTCGTTATGAAAATACGCCTTATAGAGGAGGTGTTGATCCCTAGCAGATGCTTCTGTAAAAGTTTTGACAAAATCTGCTGGGTGTAGTACTGCATGGGGTCTGCCTTCTGTGATTGATTTGATCTGAAACCATGTAAGCCGTTCCATAAGGAACAAGGAGTAATTGCAGGATGGTTTTCTTGTAGCCAATAGCTTTTGTGCCAAGTAAAATATCAGGGCCAATCTGCCTTTCAACTCTTTGTTCTG
>JASDQU010213193.1:1017-16935 GCA_032191745.1 Picea mariana
GTTCAATACTTCTTCATAGGTTTTAGCCTCCTTGAATATATCATCATAAATAGATGTTTCGTTCTCATAAGATTTCAAATTACAGTGCATCAAATGTCTTCTTACTAATTGATAAGGGTCATGCTTTCTGTGCTCAATATCTACCAGTTTTATTTCTTCCAGTGCTTCAGCCTCCACTTTAGAATGGTCGAGGTTTAGTAATGAAAATTTCTCGACATACACAGGGAAGATTGGCCAGGATTTCTTGTGAGTTGCCTTTAGTTCTATTCCAATACCACCTTTCACTATTTGATGTGCTACCTCCCATAATACAAGTCTATCCGGGAGGAATTTCGGAAGTGCGTGAGGGGGGATTGAGCAACCATAAACCCTAACATAAGATGATTTTTTATCAACAAACCAGTCGGCTATTGCCTTGATATTTTTTGAAACTAACTCAGAAATGCGAGGGGGTTCACAGCCATAAAACATTTCATGCATTGGAATTATTATAAAATGACAAATTTTGTAAAATGCATTCTTAGCATTTTCTTCCCATAGGACAGACTGATACTTGTGAATGGGTTCGGGAAAAGTTATGTTCCAACTCTAATTCATCAAGGGAAAAGGAGATGCAAAGTAGATTGCGTCCATAATGTACGCTGACATGTAAAAGGCCACTAGCTGACCTTTAGATTTTGCAACTCTGTAATTTTAAACTTCTTGAGCTAGGTTATCAGACAGAATCTTACTCCAGTTGAAAGTGTATCCTTCTGAAGCTTCTTCTAAAAAGGGAACCCATTCTGCAGGAAAATGGCAGGGATCCTTTTTCCCAAAAAGTCTACACAACATAATGGCTACATAGACCATGTGTTCATTCAAAGATGATGTGGCATAAACTCCATGGTTATCAGACCTAAAATTTGATGGACATCTCCACCATTCTCTGATTAAATCAGGATAAGTTCGGTCTGCCTCAATACACTCTTTCCTTTGAAATTAAGCTAAAAACTCGGCATTATAAGTGTACTTAGGATTTGGTGAGAGTTTATACATTACTTGTATATGTTTTGGCCTGAATGAGCCAACAATGATCCCTTGATCATTTAAGATGCTCCTCATTGGAATATCAACCTCTTCCAGGGCCCAATTGATCATGTCATTGTATGCCATAAGCTGAGGGCGCGCCGCGATCTTATGAAGCTCTGATTCTGCTATATCCTGAAAGTGATTCTTAGAATCAGTATGAGAATTATTGAATTCGTATTCCAGGAATTCAGAGATTTGTGTCAAAGATTTATTTGAGTCGATAGTGTGTGGCATAGTGTCGGATATGATATCTCCTTCCTGTGTATCTTCACTCTTCTTTGATGCTTTTTTTGGTGCCATGACTTTAAGTTAGATGGAAAACCTGTCATAGAAAAGGGTTGCATGAGCTCGGCTGAATGCGTCTTGCACTTGATAGTATGAAATAGAAAATGTTGTGAAACACAGACCTTCAAACTCTCTTTTAATTCATTTAATGATGCAGGTACGGACACAACTGACAAGATTTCAATACATTGAATGCAGTGGATATTTACTAAGATACGCATTAGTGTCACATATCATCAGTTATTCTTTATTAACATGGCTGTATTTTGGCACTTTTGAATTCGAAATTCGGAAAATTTCATTCGATCGGAAACTGAAACATGAACAAACCTAAAAATTTGATTTTCATTAATCATGCTTCCAAAACAGAGTTAATTTAGACTAAACACGGATTAAGAGTCAATATTTCACGTTTCGGGATTTCAGGGATCGTGTTGATGCGAGGTATGTTATCACTGAATCCCGATTTTCGAAATTGCGAAATCACAACATGTTTAAATTAGGACTTAATTCCATTTTAGTTAACTAATTAATCAGGATTAAGGACAAAACAAGATTAATTCAGTTTAACACAAATTATGGGTCGGGATTTCATGTTTCAGGATTTCAGGGATCGTGTTGACAAGAGATATGTTATCGCTGAAACCCGAATCCCAAAATCACGATATGATTAACTTAAGCCTTAACTTTTCGTGTTAGTGAATTAACTAATCAGAATTTGAACTAACTCTCATTCTTTCAGGAAACAGGGGATCAGGATTTTGTGATTCAATATGTATTGAAACATATGTTCTCAGCAAACCCCGAATCCTGAAAACGTTTTAAATTTAATCTTAACTCCTTTAGGTTTTAAGCTTATCATGATTAAAAGATAACTTTATAGAAAATGAATCGGGACTCTTATAACATTTTAGGTTTTTTGCCTTTTATTATTTAAAGAATATTTTTTTTTGGGAAATCGGTACCGAGCATTTGGAAATGATAACGAAGCTTATGCTTTATGAAAAGACGAAACTCAAAAAAGGAAAGTTTGGGTCTTAGGGATAAAAAATTTAAAATTTGTTTCAACACCAGGCCCCTCCGGTGTGGGGGCAGCCATTATGGATTGTTTTGGCATAATACACAAATTGATTGTTGAAAATCTTGGCTATGATACCAACAACTTTGAAAAGATATGGGGCATGAATAGGGGAATCCAACTAGCATTAGACCATGATCTCACCTGTCTCATCATTGAGGGAGATTCAAAATTCATAATTGAGCTAGATTCCAAAATCATCAATGGAAGAAACCCGGAAACGATCACCCCAAGATGGTGCCTCCTAGGCCCTCTACACTGCCTCCAATCTCTACTCCAACCCTCTGTCACTCTCATCACCTCTCATGTGAGAAGGGATGCAAACAGAGTGGCTGACAGACTAGCAAACGAAGGGGTGGACCTATCTCAACAAATCACCCTCCTGAACACCGGAAGGTCCCAAATCTCAGCACTATGGACCCACTACCAAGAGCTAGCCTAAAGGGACTATCCACACCTGGATGGGGTGACATGAAGTGAAAGTGGGAGGACACCTGGATAGGATATCTGGCAAAGAAATTCATTGTCCTAGGCCGCCACCCCCAAGGATATAACTCCCCATGCAGTGAATTTTTAAGGCATTTAACTTAGTGCACCTGGGCAAGCACCCATATGTGCGTTCCAGCTAGACTACAGGTACCAAGAGCTTGAACCAGTCCTGTCAGCCTTCAATGGCGATGGGAGAGGCTTCAATTTCCCTCAATGGAATTAAAATTGTCCATGGCACGCTCATTCTCCTGTTCGTAGCTAGTTATCATTCCAACACTGTGTCTCTCGACCCTCCCGACTTATCCATTTTCTCTCTACATGTTCTCCGCATCTACCCAGACCACCATAGCCCTTTCACCGCCCCTGTGATTTTCTCCACCATGCCTCAGGATAGAGGTAAGCCCAGACGAGAAAGAAAAAACAAAAATGCCTATACCCGTGACAATCGACTCACATCTTCCTAATGAGCTCTGATTGCTCACTTCAGTCATCCATACACTCACACCAATAGATCTCAGTCCATCATGCGCACCCCAAAATTGGAAATCCTATCTCCCAAAACCCAGACCTCCCTGTGCACTCGAAAGGAGGAGACCTCGTCCCCCACCTTGCATTCTCAACCGTTGCCTCTTCTCTCACTAGCCATCGATTCAAGGGCAGATATTCTTCCGAGCCTCAACTTGGATAAAGGGGAGGCTCCACCTCCTCTTCAGCATGCAGGGCCACCCTCTTCTTCTCAACCAGGCCCAAGCCTAGAACTTAAGAATGAATCTCCCTCCGTCCCCGACTCTTAGCCTTGCCAGTGGGAAGGGGTTTGTATTGTAGAGGAGGATATCCCTCCAAGATGGCAAGTTTTAGAAGATGGAGAGAACACACATTATCTAGCCAAGGAGCACCTTGAACACATTTTCAACATTAGGAAACAACAGGACGATCAGGCGCAAGGATAGTAGATCATCAACCAATGCTTGGATTTTCTATTTGAGGCCTTCTCAGATGCCCCAAGGTTTGCAATCTGCCCCACTTGCAAGCAGAAGTATTTCCCGTTCTTCACTTCCAATGGATGCCCAGGTTCCCCTTTGGTTTGAAGTGGCCTACCCCATACTCTATTTTTTTTTAGTTATAGTTTCAAATTTTGTTTACAGTTGTATATCTAGCATAGTAATGGCGACTCTGCATGAAGCACGCCCTAGGTTATCTAGTTGGAATGACGTTCCAGTAGAAACTTTCAGCATTTTTGTAAATTTTTGTAAACAATTCAACAACCATGATAGGATTATCATCGCTTAGAACCACATGTCTTGGTTTCCCTTCTGTGGTAGGAAAGGTGGCTGCCAAACGACTTATAGTTGTAAACTAATGATATAATACAAGGTTCCACTTTTTTATTTACAAAAAAAAAAATAGTAAATATAAATAGTAATAATAAATTCTAAGGTAATAGTAATATACTAAAGTAATAGTAAATGTGATATATATCATAGCGTGTTTAATTTTTTTTTTTATTAATTGAGCCTACTTTTTTAATTGAGCCAACTTTCAATTTTTGAAATCTTTGAAACTTAAGATCATGTGATAACTTCTCCCCCATACTGGGTTGTAGAGCACCTCTCTATGCAACAAGAACTAAGGATTGTTAGTATCATTTGCAAATTGTATTATTACTGGTCTAAGAAATGTGGTTATTATGGCAAATTTAGAGGGAAATTGGTGGAATGTTGTCTTCTTATCCTAAATTTCAATCTAGGGAATTTATGATTTATGATTGTGTTTTAGAACATATCCTTGTCTTGCTTGGTTTATGAGCATCATAGAAAGATTTAGGTTGAAAGGATATTTCATAACTAATTCTATCTATATAAACCCAAGGATTGTTTAAAATATATAAGATGGATTCAAATGATTGTTGAGTTGTAGTATTTAATGGTTACTAAGTTGGCTTGCTCCGAGGACATCGCATATCAAAGAGGAGAAGAAAAGAGCTTGAATTAATGATTCTATTTTTAAAGGAAAATTTTCATTTTTTCCATCTTGCTACTTGAAACATTTCTAGAAAAATGATTTCATATGTTCCAATAGTTATTGAACAAAACATGATCATTTCTCACTTGACATTTTGGCTTATGTACATAATGGTAAAGGGTTGGATTTCAGTTACATGTGACTGTTTTAATGGTGAAACTTGCTAGGAGGAGTATTTGCATGATTGAGTGACTTTATGCCTCAACACATAAACTAATTGAATGCTCATGTTATCAAGGAAATAAGAAATTGATTAAATGGGAAATTTGGCATCTGATAGGGTGACTATATAGATTACATAATATTCCAACATTGTTGAAAGAAGAGGAAATGATAATCAAGAAACTATTGGTATCAATATGATCAGATAACACTCCTAGTAGTATGATCCTTATTGAGTTATCTTGGGATTGCAAACTTAACTAAGTAGATCCATGGGTTATATGGATGATTTAATGATATTTCTTGCTTTAGATGTGATAGTTGGTATTCCTTATATTGCAAGCTAAGGGATTGATTTTGTTGATAAATCATTATAAGAATGTTCATGATATTTTATTGCTTTGTATTCACTATGTGTTCATGATGTTATGTTATCTTAAGAGACTATAGTATTAGATATGACATTATGTGATTCCATTTAATTACGTTGATGAAAGGCTATTTCATTGATAAAAATGTGTTGAGGTTATATTTCTCATGCTAGTATCTTTTAATGTGATGACATCATGTAATTGCATGGAAATATTTATGCTAAGATGTTTTATGATGACATGTGTGAGTATGTGATGATGACAATGATGTTGTATTCTCATGATGACATGTGGGAGTTAGCATGTGGTTTCTTTCTTTTAGATGTTGATATTATGAGTAATGCATTAATTACATGTTTTTAGGTGGTGATTGTCAGGTTATCCACTAGTGGGTCGAGGGGGTTAGTTTATTTGATTATCTCTTGGGATCCCATAACCATGAAGGGAAATATTACAAGTAACATGTTATGGGTTGGGGATAACTCAATCAACTACTTATGTCGATCATTCATATGCCTTGTATTGGAGTTGTAATATTGAAGTCCCAAATAATGGCTAGAGTGTTGCTCGTCGATGGTGTTTTAATATTGGACTATGATACCTAGGGATTATACCTGGTAGTTATGGAGTGATTTGAGATCATCATTTTGGGTTTCTTGGTGTACATGAGTATTGGACCATATGCATGCTTAATAAAATGAGGTTTCGAGCCTTAGCGCTCCGGATAGACCGACAAACTTTAAGTCTGGTTTTGAATTTCGGGAAGAAATGCTAGAGAGTACTTGTGCTTCCCCAGTGTTGTGATGTGGACTTTCGATGCATACTATGGTTACTTGGGTGGATTTATACTAGTCCAATAGAGGGTTTTGTGGAAGATATAGAGAGTTAACAAAGAGTGTTGTGGAAGATATGGTAATTTAATTAAAAACCTATAAGAAACATAATCAATGTTAAATTCAGGACGCAGATCCTTGAAGGGAGGGAGTATGCCATGTCCCATATTATTATTAAGTAAATAAATAAATAATAATAATTTAGAAGTTTAATACTTATCCTAAAGAGATCATAATAAGTACTTAAAAATAAATAATTGTATAATAAAAGAAAATGGTAAAATAAGTAATGGTTATTTATGGAGAAACTCTAAAATATAATAAAGAATTAAATAAAGGATCCTAGGGATTGTGTTCTTTACCATGGATGGAATTTATATAAGGACATAGAAGAAGGAGAAAACGATAATCTCATTTTGCTTGGGAAATTTGAGGAAAATGCTAAACAAAGCTAGCATAGTAGAGGATTGAGGGCTTGGAGGTCTCAGTCACGATGATTGAGGGATTGGTTGGGAGGAGAGTCATACCTACCACACTTTGTTGTGGCATGCAGGATCGTATCTCCACTTTTTTTGGACTTAATAGAAAATATTTTATGTTTTGTATGCACTATTGATTTAGAAATATATTTCACACACAAAAACTATATTTGTATTATATTATCATCACATATTTATACATCAAACTTATGCTTAATATAGATATGATATCTTAGCCTTGCAATCCATTTTTTGAGATAATATCTCAACCACACCCATAAATAAGATCTAGATCTAACAAACTCCTAACCAAACATCTCAGGTAAAGATTATAATAACTAATACATTCTATGATGAGGAATAACAAATATTAAGCACAATCCAAGTAGGATTTAATATCTCCAACACCCTCCCTTAACGAATACATGTCTTAATATTTTGTCTGGTTGAATCCTCATTAGCATCTTTATCCAGTTCTGAAATCTCATAGACTCATCTCCATTAACAACCATTCATTTTGAGCTACCATTTGATCCGTTGAAGATATGATTGCTTTAAACCATCAATTTCGTATTTGTAATGACTGGACTATTCGCCATTCTATTGACATACTTTCATCTTCCAACATACATGGCTTACTGTTGTATTTTCTAGTTATCCAGGAAATCAGTATAGATATTGAATGTATCTAGAGGTAAATCTTACAACATGACTTGTTTCATCTATATTCATCATCATTTATTTTACACAATCTCACAAGTACACAAAGATCACAAACTGTAGACACAGCCTAATAGCAATGTTCTTTTGGCATCACATTCACCAAGAAACACAAGCTCTTCGATCATGTTAGATAGGCTCTACAATATGCACACCTAACAATACAATGCATTTCACACAATTTAACCATTGTTCCATAGCCATAAAGATTCTACAGTTTCATCTCTATGCTAGATGCCAGAAATGAAAGAAACATTTTCTTTCCATTGTGGTCAGATAAAGCGCAAACCATAAAACACATTCTGGGCAGACTTAAACTTCAAATATGGACTGTAAAATCCACATTGAAAATATCTATCATCTGATGCAATTTATATAGAGAATCTAAGCTTTGTAGATATGTCAATGTCCAAGAAAAAAAACAGTTGAATTAAAAAATAAAAAATATGTAAAATAAGTCTTCCTTTCTATTCAATCCACACACAACAGATATTAAGGTAGAATTACATTGATCTACTCATATTCTTACACATAGAACTCTACACACAAGACGACTTCACACACGAATGGATAAACAAACACTGATCAAACAAAAATTTACTCTCACATATTTTGGGACCTCTTGTGAGGGAGTTACACCCAGAATTTGATACCAATTTGGTGTTGAATTTTTTATTGCTAGACTAACTGCAGTAAATAATTAGGACCTCAAGAAGAATAACCAAGCACATATAACATAAAAAATTGGGTTTTCTCAGTTAACCATAGGTAATTCTCTTTCATTATCACCCAACCATAAGCATCCTCAAGTGCCACCCCCGAGCAGAGTAGGAGACCTACTACAGAAAAATATCCAAGATAAATTCACCTAAATACAAAGATATATGCTATTATAGATGTGCCCATTCTGTTGTCTCATAAATGCTTCATATCAGGCTGAATTATGCTTCCTCATACTAGTATTCATGCAACTGCCTTAGATGTGTTAGGAGGGAGATTTGTGTGTGTACAAAAATGAGGATAGGGTTCACTTATGTATATAGGTCGAAATTTAATGAGGGAAATTTCTTTTCACATAGGGCCGACTTGTACAAATTGCATACAATCTAATTTATAACACAATATAAATTATTCTTTACTCAATAGGCTGAATTGTACCCATATCTCTCAACGCAAGTGATTTGGGGTTTTCTCTTCTCAAGATATTGTTTGTAGGAGGTCTCTTGGAGGTGAATACCTCCCGTAGCTACCAAAAACATCAACACTCCCTCTTAGCTAGGGAGGTATTCTCAAAGATGTTTTCTTCTGGTATTCATAGCCTCATAGTATATACCATGGTTCTTCGACCACAAAATGGTCTCACGGACCATACTATTGTTAGTATCTCCTTGTCACAAATTCCTACTCTAATTTGGATGTGTCACACATGTGTGCACCTATGTGGACCTTCTAGGAGTCACAACCCACTAGGTTAATACTAGTACCTATACGTCCATAATGCATTGTCAAGGACGTCTCATCCATGACGAGTGTTCGAGGAACAATGGTCTCCAAGATTTTTTGGGAACCGACCCAAATGAATGTTCTCCCAACCTATTAGGGTTGTTGGGAACCAATCAAGTGAACATTCTCCCAACCATATGACCATCAGGTGTCCAAGGGTTGTTGGACACCAACCCAGGTGGAAATTCCCACCCCCTAAGGGTTGTTGGCTAGTGAAATATCCTCCCAACTTTTTGGACACCTCAACCACTTGAGATCTACCTCAAGGGTACGTCACACATGGATTATCCCATGTGGAACTCTAGAGGATCCTCCCTCTAGAAATTATATGGTTTATCCCATAGTGTGACATCGTGGAACTACTCCCCATGATGTGTCCTCTAGTCCTAAACCACTAGGGACATCACTCTCACAGATCAACTTGAATAAGTGCGTAGGAGTACGAACTGGAGAGCCATATCAAGTCAAATCAACACAGTCCATAAGAGTACAGCAGGAGACCAAATACAATTCAACTAAACTCAGTCAAGAGGAGTACGACTCATCTCATATATCAACTCAACTAAGTCGATAGGAGTATGATCTCACCTATCACATAGGTGTCCTAACAGATCAACTCAACTCAGTCCAGAGGAGTACGATCTGGAGAATGTATCAGGAAGTTGAAATCATCAACCCTCCCTCTCAAACAAGAATGCATCATGTTAATTGTCTCCCATAAGTACTCGAACTTCATCCATGCAAGAAGCTTCATGCGATCATCTGAAATATGGTCATCTATAGGAAAGTACTGCACCTGTATTGTCTCCCTATGCATCATGTCTCAAACATAATGATATCACTGACCAATCAAGTCTGCAAAGATTTTTAGAAGTCACACGACTTTGTAAACTTCCATACACAATGCTATCTGTTTCTGTGGAACTCAAGGCACATAAGTCCATTTCCTTCTATGCCAGGAGGTCATGGAAAATCCCAAGGTAAAGAAACCCCTAGAGGTGTTCTACAACGGTCCTTTCCTCATCAGAGTCTTCATATACCTGTAATCTTATGTCAATACTGGAGACATATCTCAGGTGTAATACCTCGGTTTCCCCTAGTTTGTAAATATAACTATAACTAGTCAAGAGACTATAGTAGACTAGATATGTGTGAATGTTTGATTTGATGAACCTTTGTATAAGAGGTCAATGTATGTACTTTATGTTATTGATAGAAAATGGATAAGTGTTGCATAACTTCTAAAAGGGGGTTTTCCAAGATAGACCATGGATACTATGAGAGATATGGTGAGGGGAACCAAAAATGGTTGAGATGACCCCCCACCAAACCAGTACCTTACTGGAATTAATGTCTCAGACCCAGAATAGTTCTCTGACTCATAAATGAATTACCAGTCAGAGTGGTAGTTGGAAGAATCCTCAAGAGTTAATGAGGAGATTGGGTAGAGTACTATAACACACCCATGGTGGGGGCATCAAATGTTTACTCCTCTTAGAAGAATCAAAACCCCCAATTCAGGGTTTCTATCTCATTCTTATCTTTCGGAGCTTTTCGACCATGGTTTCCAGGCTCCAAATCAAGCTCGGAGCTGGCGGGTAGCCTCTCCCAATTTCTTCAGATTCTTCCATCCATATATACTCGCATATGACCGCGATCTATAATGAGAACCAATACAACCACCACACGAATCCTTTGGAGTGGAAAATATCTGAATTTCATAATCTGACTCCACATGTCCTTAGAGATTTTGATGGCCCTGATTGACTTCAGGACTTCAACATTTGGGAATTTTGAACGTTCCAAAGGATTTTATCCCTGAAGCACTTCCTTACCTAGAGTTACAGATCGAGTGCCACACGTCCCTTGTGATCGATAGTGATAATATACTTTGGGACTTCAGCATTCGAGAGTTTCAAAAACTCCAAACCCTTTTTCCTCCAAAGTAATCCATACTCGAAGTTACATATCGAGTGCCACGCATCTTCCCCGATCAATGAATGTGATATTTCAGGACTTTGAGGTTCGGGAGTTTCGAACCCTCCAACGCCTTTCTTCTATGAAGTACTCTATACTTGGAGTTACAGATCGACTGCAACACATCTTCCCCGATCAATGACTGTGATCTATTTCAAGACTTGGGCATTTGAGAGTTCTTATCCAACACATCCCCTTCTCTCCCAGAGTGACTTCCTCTGAAATGGCATATCTTCTGCCATGTGTCCATTCCAATGGATAGCTGGGATGACCTAGGGACTCTGACCTTTGGAAATCCTTATGCCTTCATACTTCAGTCCTCCCGGAGTGACTTCTCTCCCGAGTGTAGGATCTGACGACACCTATCTCGTTGGCTTGGATGGCTCAGATCCACTTTGAATCTTCGGCTCTTCAATAGTTTTTTGACGCAAGATCCTCTTTTCTCCTGGAGTTGGTCAGTGTCAGACTGACCACGACCTCAATATGATAGTTCAAGGGTATCTACGTGACCCCAGATATATACGTCTCGTAACTTCTGCTTAAGGGTCCCTTGGCTCCCAATGCATGCCACTCTGAGAGGGACACCTGGAAACCCCGTCACTCGACATATGGGCTCCCACATGATATTGACATTAATACTCACATCCCCACGATCGAACGCTGATGAGGTATCCTGAAGGGTCCTTAGATCCATGGTCCACATCAACTTTGGGACTTCGAGACTTTAGGGGTTTTGGTATTACCAAACCTCTGTCCTCTCAAAGTGGTCAACGTTGGGATGAATATAATGTAGATCTAATGGTCTGGATAATTCCCGAGCATCTACATATCTATGTCCTAGATTTACTTTAGGACTTTGAGACTTCGAGAATTTGGGGGTTTTGGTGTTACCAAACCTCTGTCCTCCTGAAGTGGTCAACACTGGGCTGACTATATTGTAGATCCAATGGTCGGGATAGTTCTTGGGAATCTACAGATCTACAACCTAGATTTACTTCGGGACTTTGGTAGATTCACCTCTTGTGCAACGAATATGCTCAATTCGTCAGACTCGTGAAGTCCAAAGGGATGAAAGGGTTAACGTCTATGTTCCTTCTCTAGATCTGACAATTATGAAGAACTTTAGCTCCTCCCAAACTAATCTCATCCATTCATCTTTCAAAAGAAAGGATATCTCCTTTAGGGGCTTGAAACTCACTATTCTACCTGAGTTCTATCATCTCCTTAAATACTTAAGTATTTTTCACTAATTCTTTTGAATTTAATGCTTATAGAAATCCTCCACACACCTATTTTGCTCATCTATCAACTTTAGAACTTAAGGGGGGGGTTTCTAGATCTCTTCCCACCTCACAGAGGCTCTATACACACATGCACTACCTCTCCTGAGCTTGACCAACCCCTTCCTTCATAACGACGGGGAGTTTCGACATGCACACATGAGGATATGCCTAAAGTCAACAATTCAGAGTTCATTTATTTTAACTTGAACCACCACAAGGTGCAGACATTTATGTGTATAGGCCAAATAATTTCTTATATTCTTAAATACACAATTAGGAAGAATTGAAAGGATATAGTATAACCATTAAGAAAACATGTCCCTCCCTACAACATTCATAGGATATCCAACTTTAATTCACAGTTACCACTTAAATACACAGGATGTGAGATTACTTATCTATTAAAGGTGGTATCCAACTAACTAACTATGGGTGTTCATCCTTCCACCCAACCATAGGCTCAAAGGCATTCATTCTTAGTGCTCTGTCCACCCTCATGCCAAGCCATGATATCACCAGGGAATGTATACCAATTCTCATCGATCCTTTCTCTTTCGTATCTTCTATGAGGTTTATCATATGCTTCCTCAGCATCAAGCTCGCGGCCTTCTACTCAGGTCCTATTATTTGCATACTTTCAGAGATCTCCCTCTTTGTCACAACCTCGATGAGGTTTATCAAATGATTCCTCAACATCAAGCTCGTGGCCTTCGGCTCATTCTCTGCTGGCCGAATATTGTTCCTTGCATTATCCACTCTTATTTTTATTCTCTTCATGCCTTTCACGCACATCCCTCATGTCCTATTCCTTCTGTGAAAAGGAAACCCAGGTCTGTCTGGGTCTGTAGAACCCTATGGTACTTTAGGCTAACCTTCTGCAGCTAGACCATGCTTCCATTCATGGGGTAGTTGATGGTTCAACCACCAATACTTTTTTATTAACTGTTCTCTTATTGTTCTTGCATTCTTTCCTCTAGTGATATCATGGCTAGTAATTTCAAGGCTTCACCCCCACTGTCAATTATTGGCAATTAAACAATGATACATTTACAATGTTCCTATGCCACAACATGGTAATCCTAATTAATGATTAATTACAAGTTGGGGGAAACAAGGGTGTTACAAGTACCCATCTACAAGACTTCCAGAACTGACCATGAGCTGGGGATTCAGGCCCACACAACCTTGTTGAGGAAGGAAGAAAATAGGTAATCTATGGGCAGAGGAAAGGTAGCGTGAGAGAGAAAGCAGATCTGTGAAGAGAGCAGAACCGAAAGAGAAATCTTGAGAAGAGAAAAAGAGCACTTGCATCTCTCTAGTTTGAGGAAGAAAGGGGAATTAAGCTCGTTCTTGGCATAAGAAGCTGTTGGGAAGGTTTTTGTTACAATATAATAAATGAGGTTGATGAGTGACTCTAGAAGTACTCAGACAAAACTCCTTGCTTTGTACAGAGAAAACCCGCTGCTAGGATCCCATGGGAGGAGGAGAGTAACCTTCATCCTTGACTGTCACTAAGAAAGAAGAAACAGTCTCTCTCATAGCATCATGGTCTAGCTTGGGGATGGCCAGGGGTAAATCCATCAAGACTGGTTGTGCCTATAGTTTTGTGGAAACACGAACCCCTTCCAGTAGTCGCTTCATGAACTCTGGTTTTCTGATTAGTATTTTCCTACTCCATGTATTGAAAGAGAAATGGTGATTGAATATATTTATATGTCTATGACCGAGTTCTGTGCTGAATGATTAAGTTTGAAATATGTATTATCTCTCCATGAACCTGTGATTTTGCATGTTCGTATGCTTGACTCAGCTGAGCCGTTAGAGAGTTGTAAGATGTAAGTCTTCCATAGTGTCGAGGAAAGATCTATTGGGATGTTTAAGTGTTGTCGAACTCTAGTATCTACCTTCATGGGAATTTCAAGTTTAGACCCTATGGAAGGAGGGTGCCTCCTTCAAACTCTTCACCATATGACCGATGGATCATCCCCATTTCCATATCACATTTACAGCTAGAGGGATTAGTGCATATCGCACATGAGTTTCCAAAGGACCCATGTGACAAAGGTATGGGAATCCTACATTGGTCCCGAAACGATTTAGGCCTTCTGGCCTCGTAACTCTGGGAGTTTGGAGCTCCAGAGTGTTTTCACCCTACCGTTTATAAATTGGCCGAAGTAACCTAATAGTTACGGTTACCCACAAGGTTAACCGATGACTGGTGTTTCCCGTAAATGTGGCATATAGACTTGCCCCACCATTAAACCTTGACCCCATTTCCCATCACGAAGTAATGCGAACCACTGATCAGAGAGTATTCAGGAGCCCCCTTCTTCATTGGATCCATACTAAGGTAACTTCGACAAAGTCTCACTCTATGAGAATGAGGATGATATAGTATTAAAATCCCCGAAAGATGAAGTTATGAAGTGAGGAGAGCCATGGGATTGGGGAGTTTTTTAAGAACCCATCTTAATCGTCCGATCATACAGAGGAGGGACTTGCATACAATACTTTGGCGAAGTCATAATTTGGGAGAGTAGAGAAACCATAACGCTGAAACCCTCGAAGGTCGGCGATGCGAAGAAATGAGAATCATAGATCTAGGAATACTTTGGGATCTTCCTTGGCCATTGACTTTATGCCAAGGTCAGCCTAACGTTGACCACTCCAGGAGAAAGGAGGGATTCACACCCTGAAATTCCCCAAACACCGAAGCTACGAAGTAACAAAGGCCATATATCCAAGGGGTTACGTGGACACACTGTGACCATAAGATCGAAGGACTTGGAAGGTGTTGGCGTTCGGAAGTCACTCCTGGATTGCTAGAAGGAGCAGAGCCTGAAGCCCATCAGTTTTAATGTCACGATTTATTTTAAAGGGTGATCAAATGGAGGAAAGCTCAGAACGACAGCATATCAGCTCAGAAACTAGACCAGGCATGCATGAAAAAGTGAGGTCTTGATAAACTCCAAACAGTGAGTTGTAGTAAAAGGATGAGTAGGTGGAAGACTTACGCAAGAAAGGCGCAAAGGTCTATCACAGACATCAGGTATGTAACAGACTGAGGAAGAAATGTATTCAAACACAAAATCCTTTTATATTCAAACACGAATACCAGAGAATACAAAGATGTTGCAACAAATCCTTTATCACAACAAGATCGTTAAGTCCATGTGAATCCTTCAACTGTGAACCCTCCAGCAAAAGACGAAACAAAGATGGAAAAGAGAGAGAACTGTTTGTTATAAACCCAGAAATATCAAACACAGAGGCATAACCAAGAAACCAGAGTATGGCTGAAACTTTACAGTCGGGAGCTTAGCTCTACCATCGATAGATACAAAAATGGCAAAAATGCCTACATATACTCAAAACAACAACAGCAGCGGAACCAAGAAAATGCAATAAAGCTTTGCGTCTGCATGGCTTCTGACACTCTGCAGCCGAAATCTTTGAATAACCATGCAACTTATGGCAAACGTGATCGATCTTCTGACAGTTACATCGGCGAATCGACGTGCCTTTAATTCAATGCAGGACGTCTCCATTATGGCGGAGACGATGTCTAACCACCCTCAACCGCTTCAATAACTGCTTCTCGGGATCGAGAATGGCCAGGCCAACTCAGCACCTCGGGATAGGGAAGAC